>CM032233.1:28557500-28822500 GCA_019009955.1 Riptortus pedestris
TCAGTTGAGGCCATCCTGCATATTGGACCTTTCTTGGTATTACCACTTCATCTCATCTCACAATATATAGAATACGTTCGCATTCATCGACATGAGAGCAATTAGCAAATGCACACTACTCAGGAATACTAATCATTATAGAGGCTGCATTCAAAGTAAATCAATGCAGATCAAGATGATTGGATCGTCCCTTTTCAACTGAGTCCACTTTTGCCAATGAAAGGGAATTATTAATATCCTAATTAGAGAAATGGCTGGCTAGGATGCGAATGGGAGAGAACGAAAAGGCCTATAGCAAAGATTTTCTCTTAGTAATTATTTTATCGAGGCTGCCGTCATAACACGTATTTTTAGAAGTTTTTTTTTAAAGGATATCAGCTAACATTGTACCCACGACCTCATGTTCAAAAAAGTCCATCACGCGTAAACAAAGCAGACCCCCACGTGAAGTTTTACAATAGAGAAATTTCACGAGCGCCGAACAGTTTAGGAAACGGCCCGAACTAGCTAGAACCGAAGTTAGCCGATCTCATCTCGTCCGTAGCAGCATACAATTAATAAAAATGCAAATATATCTGTTAATATTCAAGATAGAGAATAAATGTATATAACAATATTTATAGTAATGTAATTTTCAATAAGATCGATGTTATATAATTTTTCGATCCGACGTATAGTAACGGAGATATTTCGAATTTTCAACAAAAAAAAACTTTCTAAACGCCCCCCTCCCACTGGTCCGATTTCAGCCATTAACGAACTTCATCTTCCTTTTTACATAAAACGTCTAAATATGGAGTTTGGTAACGATCAAACAAAAATCGCGACTAGCGCGTTAACAGACAAATATATAGTTTTGAACAAACCTCATTTTCGTCATCTCCTGGGTAGGATCGATGGACATTTGAAACAATTTTTGAAAATCACGCCATGAGTATGACTTCAATAGCTGATTTCCCAAAATCTGCTAAAATCTCATCAAATGTCCATGGATCCCACCCAGGAGATAATGAATATCTGGGAGAGAACGCTCTATTAGTCTCAATTTTTTTTTAAAGTTCGGCATTAATTAATCTTGTTGAGCTATTTTCTACGACTCCTGACTCTGGGCTGTAAAAGTGTACCTGACTTTGTATTCGAGTATTGACTCACTTAATGAAAATAGCATTCCGGAGTTGTGTTTTTATTTCTTCATTCCTCTTCCGTGGCTTCCCTCTTCGACCAATCAATATTATTTTTTTTTTTTTTGCAAAAAGATATAAACACATATACATAAATGAATATTCTTCTAATTTAATTTAAATTTTCTTTTGTACTAATTTCATTTTTATAAAGTATTTTATTATTATTTTCCTTTTTATTTGCTTATTATTATAAATTAATTTGCTTCTCTTCTCAAAATTCTTGTATTGTATAAATCATATGTGGGCAACGACCGGCCCGCTGTAAGATTTTATCGGCCCGCGAGACATTATGAAAATCCCAATTAAACAAAAATATTACACTACTTACTCCAAATGAAAGTTAATAAATCAAAACATCGTACAAGGCTGACTGACGATAATTTAGAAAATTCTTTTCCTCTTTGTATCAGTGAAATTAATCCAAACATCGATGGACTAGTTCCCCAAATTCAAGCTCAAGTGTCTCATTGATTTTGGTGTCGCTATTTAACTTTCGTTGTTTTTAATAATTTCAAATTTTACGATTTAATTATGACGTTATACCTATTTTTTTTTTCATTTCATTTTGTTATTTTAATTTTATTATGATTACATTGTAGTATAATTTCATGTCTGATATTTATCGTTAAAAATTATGAACACTAGTTTAAAATGCACTACTTTTAAAAGCGGCTCGCGAACGTATTTGCAAACCAATGTTTGGCCCACAACATGTCAAAGGTTGCCCAAGGAAATGAGAAACATTTGTCTATGTATATTTACTATGCCGCTTTAGAAGATTATTCTAAAACTGGTAAGGAAGCTTTTATGGTCACTTACATAAAATCATGATTGCAGAACTAAAATCACATTCAGGAAAGATGATGCATGTTTTCGAGATCAAGGAGTATTTCTAGGATCAAAGAGTAATTCTAAATACCGAAACGATTAATTAAAAAAAATACCCATGGGGATAAAATGACCTGATTTAATCTAACTGTTTAAATATCACTCTCTTTTTAAAAACAACATATTTTGTATATTTTAAAAAATAGTTTCTTGGGTTAATTATATACAAACAGGTTGTATGAACCTAAAATATTGATCTTCTGAAAAGTAACACACCTTTCCCTGATATATTATATACATAAAGGATTTGTTCAGCTTTCCTCCCAACCTGTAAATGCAAATCTATATTTACCTTTAATATACATAACAAAATATGGATCACCGACCGAGAGGAAATTCTCTTTTGAATGAAAGTAAATTTTTCGTTCTTTTTCAGAGGAATATATATTGTGTAAAAGTTAAAGAAGAAATCGAACAAACTAATTTTATATTACACGCTATTAATTTCCTTAACATAAAATATGTAAATCCACTTTATTTTTTAGAATCTCTATGAAAGATAAAGTTGGTAATCATCAAAATATTTTTTTTTAATTTATTTATACAGGAGCACCCACATCTTGGTGATTTGGCTCAAAGTTTTACAATGTAAAATGAAAACAAAATGATAGATAAATAACAAAAACTGGAACAACAAATAAAAAATTAAATACAACAAATAATCATTAATTACTAGTAATAAAGAAAATTAATAAACATTAGACTAGTAATAAAGACAACAATTTAAAATGGTTTTAATAAAAAAATTATGTTATTCCTATATACTAGTACATTTATATTTTTATTTATTTATTTCTGTGTCCCACAGCGATGGTGGTTGGCATTATTAGGATGATATATTTACTCCTTCATGTGCTTACGTTTTTTGTACTTTTATATTATGAAAAATATTTCTTTAATATCTGATTCTTTCTCATATCCGTGCTTTGTCCAAAGAATATAATAAAAGTTAAAACTTTAAATCTTTTTAGGTATGCTGTAGACCTATTCTATTTTGTTGTTGTTGTTTTATCTATATAAACTTGGATGTTTTGTATGAGTAATGATTTTTAACATTCAGTTTCCTGAATTACATGAATCCTTTAATAACTGCTTTACTTTATCATTGCAGTGTTGTAATATTAATCAAGCATGACCTTCCTCTGTCTTTTATATTTGCCTTCTTGTCATTTTTAATGAAACATTTTAAATATCTACCTTGAAGATAGTACATAAATGAGTGGCCACACACAAAAGACAATGCAGTTTTCAGGGAGAATGTGTGTGTGTGTGTGTGTGTGTGTGTGTGTGTCTTAAAAGAGAGAATGAGAAGATAATGAAGGAGTAAATCATAACATATATTTGTCATTCTATAACTTAAATTTACTTTTTTTATAAAAAGAATTTAACCCCCTCACAATTTTATTTTAGATTTCAAGACAGCATTTCTTTTTGGCTTTTTTGCATATTTTTCATTTAATTCCATTTTTGAAAGAAAAGTACGAGCTTAATAGCATTCATTTGCTAGATACCCAGAGTGTCGTTAATATGTAAAATACATACTGCAAAAAGACTATTGTTTACTTCTAAGCGCTGTGGAAATTAGAGCCAAAAAACAAATGAATTCAGTAACGACTCTCATACAAGTTTTCATTTGCAAAACTCCTGTTATTTTTATTTTCCTATTCTCTTCTGGTAATTGGGTCATCGGTTTTCCAATTCCATTTAGTGTTTTTACCAATGCAGTGCTCTCAAACCGAACAATATTCCGTGGCATATCATGTTAAACCACTTGTCTCGCACAAACATTTGGCTGTGCACAGTTATCGGAATCGTTATTTCTTGATTCAGTAACTCAATATCTAGGCCAGAAATACCCTTGGCATTTGCAGATCCAATATTTTTAAAAGAATTTTTTTTTTAAATATCATGACAGCGTGTATAGAATACTAGATATTGGGTAGGTTGCGATATTCAAAGCCGGCAGGCGTTCAACCACACGTTTACCCATGGCTAGAAAAATAGAAAAAAAGGCCGTCACGCAGGGGCTGTGTAAACTAAGCGGATTTCCCACGTGAATTATAAGAATAGATAAATTTACATACCGGTAACACAACACCACCGTGAACATTAAGTGATTAAATACAAACGATAATAAGAAACCTCCAGACGGAAAGCATCTGAAATGTAAAAAAACAGTTCTGCCAACCTCTTACCAGAAAGAAAATAATTACTTTAATAAATCTGAATATAACGTATTAATTTGATTGAAAACTACTTACTATATCTAGTACTGTAATTTATAATGTATCAGAATAATTTTTATCTCAATCAATCAAATTTAAGTATGTACGCCAAAAACTTAAGAAAGGGGGGTGCGGCACCAGAACATGTTTGCATGTACAGGGTGAGGCATAATAACGAGCGATTTTTAAAAGACTGTTAAATAAAAACATTTTGTTACAAAAATATGTTTATATCACAATATTAAAATACATGAAAAAGCATTTTCTGCAACAGTAAAATGTCTGTTATTTTTTGAAAATAACTCCAGTAAGATGGCGTCCGTTTAGACGCACACATTCCTCACATAACGCTGTGTCGGCGAGCTGAGCAACGATGGCTTCTTTCAATGGCGACTCTTACACGTTCAATGTTATCAGGTGTGCTCACAGTTTTCGGTCTCCCTGTTTTCTTCCTTGTCGTTGACGCAGTCTCTTCAAAGTTCTCAACCCACTTTTTAATCGCACATGCAGACGGCACCGGCAAATTCCGATTAATATTGAAACGTCTGCGGAATGCACGACGTGCTAGCTGGTATGAACTACCGTTTTGATAAAATGCTTTGACAGCGTACGCACGATGCTGTGGGGTCCAGCGCTCCATTGTGACTAAATGCTATTTCGCTCCAAACGTAACTGACGCTATCCCCTCCACCTCCATCCAACGCAGCTTGGTTCGCGCGCTTTTTTAAATCGCTCGTTAATATGCCTCACCCTGTATATCTCCTATAATAAATGTCTCTTGAAATCAATATTTGGTATTTAGGCTTTGAATGGTGTGGTTTATTACATAACCGAGTATTGTTTACGTAACATGAGTAAAAGTGGGGGTTTGCTGAAGGATGAAAAATGCAAATATCTCGGTTAATATTCAAGATAGAGAACAAAGATATATAACGATATGTATAGTACATTTAATTTACAACAAGATTAGTTCTATGCACATTTTTGATCCGACGAATAGTAACGGAGATATTTCGAATTTTCGAAAATCCCTCCTCTAAACCCCCCTCCCACTGGTCCGATTTCAGCCATTAACGACTTGACCTGTCTTTTTACATAAAATGTTTAAATATCGAGTTTTGTAAAGATCGAACCTAAAATTGCGACCGCTAGAGTGTTGTTGGATAAATAATTGAAGAGTAAAATTATAATTAATATAAGTAAATATATAAAATGGGGTGGGGGGGGGGTTAAATGCAAATAAAGGACTGAAAAAAAAAGCATTCCCATAAATAATAAATGAATGGATGAAAATAGGCTCTGGTGTGCACAGATAAGAGAAAAAGTCCGTCACGCAGGGGCTGCGTAAACTAAGCAGATTTCCGTCGTGAAGTTTTAGAATAGAGAAATCTGCCTAATAATAACAGTAGTAGTAAGGTATCTCTAGACCTATTCACGAGGGACAAATAGTTTCGGAAACGGCTGCACTAGCTCTCGGCGGATAGTCCCGAACATAGCCGACTCTTGCCGACCACACACAATACAAATGCACTTAAGGGAAATCAGCTATTGATGTCGTACTCATGACGCGATTTTCGAAAAATTTCTTCAAATGTCCATCGATCCTACCCAGGAGATGACGAAAATGAGGTCCGTTTAAAATTATATATCTATATATATATAAAATTGTAACCTCTGTCTGTACATTGATTTTTTTTGCGAAATTTCACGATAACTTTTCGTTTCACATGTCATAGACACCATAACTGCATTTTGTTTCTTTGGTGTCTGTTTGTTTGTTTGTTTGTTTGTTTGTTTGTTTATTTGTTTGTTTGTTTGTTACCTTTTCACGCATAAACGGCTGAACCGAATTTTATGGAACTTGGTATGTATATTACTACTAACCCCAACTTAGACTTTAGGCTATATTAAAATTCTCTTGAGACGAACAGGAGTGGGGGTTATAAGGGAGGCCTCAAATTAAAAATAGCGATATTTCGTTTTCTATTGGTTTTTTCGGCAAATATGCACATAACAAAAGTTGTTTATTTTGATATTTAGAGTAACACTTTTGTTATATACACTTTTGTTGTATACCTAAGTATAAATGAGTTATTCGCTAAAACACTATAGCGGAAGTCAATAATTTTATTTCGTACAAGGGACTCAACCGAACTAAATAAAATTCGATATGTGTATTAGCACCAACGCCTTCATGATAATAAGCCATACCAACATGTCTATGGACAGGCAGGAGTGGGGGTTATAAGGGGAAGCCTGAAATTAAAAATAGCGATATTTCGTTTCCTATTGGTTTTTTCCGCAAATATAAACATAACAAAAAGTTGTTTTTTTTGTTTTTTGGAGTTATTTTTGTTATATACAATTTTGTGGTTTACCTAAGTATAAATGAGTTATACGTTTAAAACTTTAGCGGGCAACTAAACGGCTGAACCGAACTTAACAAAACTCGGTATGTCAATTAGCATTAATACTTCCATGATTATAAGTTATATTAATATTTTTGGGGTCGAACGGGAGGGGGGTTATAAGGGAGGCCTGAAATAAAAATTCACTATATTTACATGTATAAGAGACGGGAAATATAAAAATATCGAAGACTGTGAAGCCTTATCGAACAAATAATTCTATTATTAGCAAATCCACGGGAAAGACGGGTATCAATCCTAAACACTGGGACGGGTAAATGTCAAAATATTGTGCAATGTAAAACCTGCTAAAAAATACCATCACCATTCAGCCTCAAATGAATTCCCGGGCGAAGCCGGGTATCTGAGCTAGTATATATATATATATATATATATATATATATATATATATATATATATAATTCTGAACGCATCTCATTTCGTTATCTCCTGGGTAGGATCGATGGATATTTGAAGAAATTTTACGAAAATCGAGTCATGATTACAACCTCAATAGCTGATTTCCCTTAAGGGAGATCTGCTAAAAATGTTGTCTCTTTGCAATAAATGTGCTACATTAGAAATACTAGGCGATCATTTTAAGCTCTCTTTTAGTAATAAGCTTATATTTGAAGAGTAAAATATTTAAAACCGCCTCAATATCCTTTATTAAGCGTTCTTAATAGGGACTGTTCTCAATCAAGTCTTATCACGAGGAACGTAATCTTTCAGGACTTTACTGATTCGACAAAATGGCGAGCAAATGGTGATACTCCTATTATCGTCAAAATAAAACGTAACACAAATAAATAAAATGTTTGAAAATGAATGGTTGTTCTTTATTTTTTGGTAATTAAAATATTTGTTAATTGTGCCCTTAGGTAGCGTAATATTATGTAAGAGGCAATCAAAATGGTTGTCTTGTTGCTAGTTGCGTAGCTTGAACATAAACGACTTTGTCGGGTCAACGAAATTTGAATGTACCACGGTTCCTATGATCAAGGTACCCGAAGATCTTCGGCCCCCTAACGTTTGCCCGCAAATTATTCACTAACTCCACTGACGTTGGTCGGTGAGGATGCATGTGGTTGTACCTCAGTGAATTCATGTGTCCCGATTCTTTTTCGGTTGATTCCCAATGACCATCTCTCGCTCTGTGAGAATGCGTGGCCATAACGTTATAAGTGATAAAAGTCCGCCACGCAGGGGCTGCGTAAACTAAGCAGATTTCCCACGTGAAGTTTTACAATTGAGAAATCTGCATACTGATAACACTTAAAAACACCGTGAGTAAATACAAACGGTAATGAGAAATCGTTTAGTTCAGTTTAATAAGCTTTTAACGGAAACGGCTTATGAATTGTAAACAAATAGGTCTGCCAACCACTGAGAGCTGAACAGATAGACATATTATCACTGGAAAGAAAAACAATTACTGATATACATCTGAATATAACACATTAACTTTATTGCAAACTATTTGCTATATCTAGTACTGCAATTTATAATGAATCAGAATAATTTATATTTTAATAACTGAAATTTTAGTAATCCAAGAAATAAAGAAGGGGGGGGGCGGATGAACAGAACGTATTTGCATATATCTCACAAAGTAAAAGGTTAGAAGACAAGAAAGGTTAGGTTACACGAGTGCCTAACTACGGAAACGGCCGAACTAATCTGGAAACTCACGACAATTGCCGCACATACACTTCATAAAAATGCAGATATTTCGGTTTATATTCAAGATAGAGAATGAGTGTATATAACAATATTTACAAAAAAATTAATTTACAATAAGATTGGTTCTATACAATGTTTCGATCCGACTTATAGTAACGGAGATATTTCGAAATTTCAAAAATCCCCCCTCTAAACCCCCCTCCCACTAGTCCAATTTCAGCCATTAACGAACTTGATCTTTCATTTTACGCAAAACGATTAAATATCGAGTTTTGTAAAGATCAAACCTAAAATTGCGACCGCTAGAGCGTTATATATATATATATATATATATATATATATATATATATATATATATATATATATTTTTTTTTGAACGGACCTCATTTTCGTCATCTCCTGGGTAGGATCGATGGACATTTGAAGAAATTTTTCGAAAATCGCGTCATGAGTACGACCTCAATAGCTGATTTCCCTTAAGTGCATTTGTATTGTGTGTGGTCGGCAAGAGTCGGCTATGTTCGGGACTATCCGCCGAGAGCTAGTGCGGCCGTTTCCGAAACTATTTGTCCCTCGTGAATAGGTCTAGAGATACCTTACTACTACTGTTATTATTAGGCAGATTTCTCTATTCTAAAACTTCACGACGGAAATCTGCTTAGTTTACGCAGCCCCTGCGTGACGGACTTTTTCTCTTATCTGTGCACACCAGAGCCTATTTTCATCCATTCATTTATTATTTATGGGAATGTTTTTTTTTTTCAGTCATTTATTTTCATTTAACCCCCCCCCCACCCCTTTTTATATATTTACTTATATTAATTATAATTTTACTCTTCAATTATTTATCCAATAATGATAATAACAAATTATGCATATAATAAAGCACCTTAGCTTTAAAAGCGTTTATAATATTTATTAGCGGTGAATTCTGTATTTTACATTCATAAACCAAAAAAACTTGTATTGATACTATTTTAAAATGAAGTGAGCACTATACGCTGTCATTGTAGTAACTTTTTCGCACCACTTAAATATTTCATTGTTTCGGCTATAAGTGGGTGTTTATCACAGTTAGAGTGTAAATAGGAGCACTTGCAAATGACAACATGCATGTCTATGCAAATGGGCAAGGGGAAATGCATTTATCAAATCCGCCTGGTATATATGGAATTCGGGTCGTACGGTCGATCTGATTTACATAACCCATCCATCCAAAGGCCGAATGGCGAATATTTTAGCAGAGCCAGCATATTTGCTCATATACCTCGACATTAGCCACTCTCCAAACAGTCACGTTTTCCCTCTTTCCATAGCTTTTAATACTATTATACAATTCATACAGATTGATTATTTAGCCCTTTAATACCACAGCCTATGCATAAGAGCAGCAGTGGAAATTCCAATTTCCGCCCCACTGACACAAATACAGAGAGGTGTTGCACGAACCCAAATACAATCCTTGCATGAGTTTATTTTCTTAAGTATTCTTCAGATTGAAATAACTTCCATTATGCTATTATCTCTTTTCTCACAAATTCATATCGACACTCTTGATGCGAACGCGATTGTTTAAAAGTACCACTCGGGGGTGCATTTTTTAAAAAAAACATATTCCATGTACACTTTTTAGCAGATTTACCTTATGAAATCAGCTAATGAGGTCGTATTCATGACGCGATTTTCGAAATTTTTCTTCAAATGTCCATCGATCCTACCCAGGAGATGACGAAAATGAGGTCCGTCCAAAACAGTATAAAATATATATATATATATATATATATATATATATCTGTGCTCTAGTGGTTGCAATTTTTGTCTTATCGTTACCAAACTTGATATATAATCGTTTTAAACAAAAAGACAAGTTCGTTAACGGCTGAAATCGGACTAGAGGGAGGGGAGGGGAGGTTTAGAGGGGAGGATTTTAGAGAATTCGAAATATCACCGTTACTATACGTCGGATCGAAAAATACTATAAGCAAATTACATATACTACATATAATCATTTTTATATCCATTTATTCTCTGCTCTTAGGGGGGGGGGATGGTTTAGAGGGGGAGAATAATGAAAATTCGAAATATATCCGTTATTACGCGTCATATCGAAAAAGTGTATAAAATAAATATTACTGCAAATTAAGTGTAAGTACTATAAATATTGTTTATACATTTCTTCTCTATCTTAAATATTAACCGAGATATTTGCATTTTTCAGCCTTCAGTAAACCCCCACTTCTACTAGTGTTAAATAAACAATACTCTCTTATATAATAAACCACATTATTCGAAGCCTAAATACCAAATATTGTTGTCATTGAATTTTTAATTTGTGAGATATTTGCAAATACGTTCTGTTGACCGCCGCCCTTCTTTTGATTTTGGATTACTAAAATTTGAGTGATTGCAATAAGATTGATTCTGATTCATTACAAATTACAGCACTAGCTTTAGTAAATTGTTTTCAATAAAATTAATATGTTATATCCAGATATATTTCATTAATTGTTTGTCTTTCCGGTCTATCTATGCAGAGCTACGAGGCTGGCTGGCCTGTTTGTTTACAAATCAGCCGCTTACCGTTGTAGAGATTATTAACTTGTATTGTAAATTTACTGAGCATTCACGGTAGTGTTACCTGTATGTATATTTATCTATTGTAAACCTTCGCGTGGGAAATCTGCTTAGTTTACGGAGCCCATGCGTGACGGACTTTTGATTCTGGTAACCTATTGAAAACATATTTTCATTCGACCCGTTTTATAATCTTAAAATAAATCCTTATTCTGATTAGTATAAATTGAAGCACTGAATCAAGAACATTTGAATTTTTTATAATTACTAAGTTTACAGCGTTGAGGCGTGTTTGCACAATTTAGAGCCTTGCGGAGGAATATCTCATTATGGTGTGAGAATGAGACATTATGCAAACTAGTCCAGTGAGAGGAATTTGCTGGAATATTAGGAGGTGAGACATCGAGAGAAAATGAATATTCAAGTGATGAGAAGGAGGCGTGGGATATTGCAAGGTTACAACCTGTCTCCTGCCCCATTCAATTCCACCTTCCTAATTCCACGCTCCCCGTCTCATACGTGTCCGTTTTCTATTATCTTCAAGGCTTTAGATTAATTCCTGATTCCTACATCTCCCTGCAGACAATTTGCTTTTCAACAGCTATTGAATTCCGTGACCGATCATACAGTCAGGGGAAATGAAAGATTAAGTATGGGTTTTAGCAGATGTCCCTGAATCCATTTTGAGTATTAGCTCATGAGGTGATTTTCCAACAAAAAAAAACTCCACCTTCCACATCTAAAAAGTCCGTCATGCAGGTGCTGCGTGAACTAAGCAGATTTCCAAAGCGAAGGTTTACAGTAGATAAATATACATACTGGTAACACCACCGCAAATATTAAGTGAATAAATACAAACGGTAATAGAAATCTTTCAATTACAAGTTAATAACTCTAGAGCAAAAAGCGGCTGAATTGTAAACAACAGACCTGCTAACTTGAATTAAGCCTAACCGGAAAGAAAAACTATTAATGAAATATATCTGAATATAACGCATTCATTTTATTGAAAACTATTTACTAAAGCTAATTCTGTATTTTTTAATGAATCAGAATTATTTTTATCTCAATTACTTAAATTTTTGTAATCCAAGAACAAAAGGTGATGGTGGGGGATCAACAGTACGTATTTGTATATATCTCACAAAGTAAAAGTTCAATGAAAGCAATATTCCATATTTAACCTTGTAATGAAGTGGTTCATGATATATCAGCTTATTATTAATATGACACTAGTAGGAGTGGGCGTTTACTGAAAGCGTAAAACTATAATATCCAAATATCTCGGTTAATACTCATTATACGGAAAATATGTATTGAATAATTTTTATCGTTCATTTAATATGCAATACGATTGTTTCTATACAATGTTTGGATCCGACGTATAGTAACAGAGATACATATTTCCAATTTTCGAAAATTCTCCCCTCTAAACCCCCCTCCTCCTGGTCGGATTTCAGCCGTTAACGAACTTTATCTTTCTTTTTATATAAAACGACTAAATATCTAGTTTGGTAACGATTAAACCATAATAGCGGCCACTAGAGCATATATATATATATATATATATATATATATATATATATATATATATATATATACAGTTTTGAACGGACCTCATTTTCGTCATCTCCTAGGCAGGATCGATGGACATTTGAAGAAAAGTTTCGAAAATCGGGTCATAAGTACGACCTCAATAGCTGATTCCCCTTAAGGGAAATCTGGTTAAATGACAAAAATGTGGTTCATTCCACTTAATAATAATCACTCCAACTAAGTGTGTCTGCTCACCAATACTGAGTTGCAGGCTCTACATCAAAGAAGTCCTGCGTAAACTATGCGGATTTCCCACGTGAAGTTTTACAATAGAGAAATCTGCATACTAGTAACACTTAGCGTGATTTAATACAAACGGTTTTCTTCTCAAGTGCCATTCCTCCTTAGATCTTGACTTCCTTGCCAGGCAGGGAGAGGCTGCTCCTCTCATTGTGGTGAAGGGCTGTGGCTACTGTCAAGAGTGATGGAGGAACTATTGTATTGTACATTTCGCACATTACCAAATGCATTTAAATGCAGACTGTAATATTCTCAATAAAATAAAATAATAAAAATAATACAAACGGTAATGGGAAATCGTTCAGTTAATATTAATAAGATTCCACAATAACGTAAACAAATAGGTCTTCCAACAACTCAGAGCTGAACAGATAGATAGACATATTCTTCAACGGAAAGAAAAACAATTACTGCAATATTTCTGAATATAACATGTTAACTATATTGCAAGCTATTTAGTATATCTAGTACTGTGATTTATAAGGCATCAGAAATTTTTTTATCGCAATCACTCAAATTTTAGTACTCCAAGAACTAAAGAAGGAGGAGAGGGTGTTAACCTACCCCCATATGCATACACATTACATGTGCATATTTGCATATATCTCACAAAATAGAAGCTTACACGAGTCTAATCAAATTTCACGAGCCGAAGATTTACGGAATGGGTTGAACTAGCATTCGGCGGAAGTTCAGGAGTAGAACCGACCTTACCCGATCTCATCTCGTCCGTTATCCGCACACACTTAAAAAAAAATGTAAATAACTTGGTTAATATTCAAGATAGAGAATAAATGTTAATAACCATATTTATAGTACCCTTCATTTGCAATAATATTTATTTTATACACTTTTTCTATACTACTATATATATATATATATATATATATATATATATATATATATATATATATATATATATGTACGCCTGTCTTCAGTGAGCCGTAATTTTTTTTTTATCGTTACCAAAGTTGAAATTTAAGTGTTTCATATAAAGCTCAAGATTTAGTTCATTAATAGCTAAAGCCGGACTAAGGGACAAGGGGTCTTAGAGAGTGGAAGGAATAGAAAATTAAAAATATCTCCGTTAGTATAAAAAAAAAAAATCTTATGGAAACAAATTTAATTTTCTATAAGCGTTGTTTTATACATTTAATATCTGGAGAATTAAACTAAATATTTGCATTTTTTATTTGTCAGTCTTCATTAAACAGCCTCTCCTATGCATCTTATATACCTAGTTCAATGTGAAATATTCCTCCTCTTCTGCTCTTGGGATTTTTACTTTTCAGCGAGATGATCAATAGTCATCTCATATCCAACATAAATGTGAAGTCGTTATAGTTAGACTTCATATTAGTGAATAAATAGAAAATTGGATAACATCATTAGCACAATACTCTAGAAGGTAGGAAATCTGTTTAGTTTTCTTCATATTTACTTTGTCAATAGTGCATAAAAGCTGACCGAATTCGTTCATTTAGACCTGATTTTTTATTAGTTATTATTATTAATATTGAAAAAGAATGATTTTGTTTGTATTCTCGAATTAGTTAATTTTTTATTTATGTTTTACGGCTATCCTTCCATAAAATAATGACGAATATGAAAGATTTCTTATTCTGTTTCTTCATTATATTTGTAATTATTAGAAATAACCTAAGATACCAAAATTAAATTTAATGTTGATTAAATTAACTAATCTATCTTATCTGACTATCTTATCGTGTTTCTTGACTTTATTAAGAGATTTCCCTTAGGGGAAATCAGCTATTGAGGTTATACTCATAACGCGAATTTCGAAAAATGTCTTCAAATGTCCTTCGATCCTACCTAGTAGATGACGGAATTGAGCTCATATGATTATATATATATATATATATATATATATATATATATATATATATGTGTGTGTGTGTGTGTGTGTGTGTGTGTGTGTGTGTGTGTGTTTGTCTGTTACCACTCTAGAGGTTACAATTTTGGTTTAATCGTTACCAAACTCGTTATTTAAACTTTATTGATGTACTCGATATTATCCGTCTGGTCGAAAATGTGTATAGAATCAATATTATTGCAAATTAAATATTCTATTAATGTTGCAATGTACGCATTTTCACTATATTTATTATTAAACGAGATGTTTTCATTCTATAGTTTTGGGCCTTTAGTAAGCCCCCCCCCCCCTCTTACACATCTCATATTAACAATAACATGTTATATTATGGAGCACATTATTTGAAGCATAAATACCAAATATTGTTCTCATTCAACTTTTACTTTTTGAAATAAATGCATATACGTGGCACTCGTGGGAAATCTGCTCAGTTTACGCTGTCCCAGCGTGACAGACTTTCTATCTATTTTTATTTCAGCCCTTATTAGTGATGTTATAAAGCAATGAAATAAGCGTTTGTAAAAAGGTTATTTTTTCTATAGCTGTTTCAGTTATTGAGAATCCATGTGATAACGACTTTTCATTCATGTCAGCCCTCTAATGGAAGGACGCCAATTAATGGCATCGTTAGTTGAAGAACCAGAACCTTCATTGCTGCCGTTGACAAGATTTGGAGAGTTTTAAAAAAACACATATATAACGGGCCAACGTGAAGCCCAAACCCTCAAAAATAGGTGAAGGTAAAATTAATTATTTTTTCTCTTGAGTTCCTTAGGAATTTTTTATTTGCTTCCGTTACAATATAGTGGGTTTTTAGTCAAATCGTTCAGAATGACAGATTTCAATGAAAAATCTTTTTTCAATGAAAAAATATTGATACTTCTTCCAGCTGTTCCAAAAGCATTTCTTTAAACTGCAGGTAGTAACTTCTAACCGACAATATTAATATTCCCTTCAGCTGTTCTATGAGTACTTCTATAGACCGCTGATTATGTTTCCTAATACAATATTAATACTTCTTTCAGTTCTTCTATAGAATTCTTATGATGTATTCTAAACGACAATATTGACACTTTGGTCAGCTGCTCTAAAAGTGCTTCTATAGACTGCTGATTGTCTTCTAAACGACAATATTAATACTTCTGTCAGCTGCTCTAAAAGCACTTCTATAGACTGCTGATTGTCTTCTAAACGACAATATTAATACTTCTGTCAGCTGCTCTAAAAGCACTTCTATAGACTGCTGATTGTCTTCTAAACGACAATATTAATACTTCTGTCAGCTGCTCTAAAAGCACTTCTATAGACTGCTGATTGTCTTCTAAACGACAATATTAATACTTCTGTCAGCTGCTCTAAAAGCAGTTCTATAGACTACTGATTGTGTTCTAAACGACAATATTAATACTTCTCTCATCTGCCCTAAAAGCAGTTCTATAGACTGCTGATTCTCTTCTAAACGACAATATTAATACTTCTGTCAGCTGCTCTAAAAGCACTTCTATAGACTGCTGATTGTCTTCTAAACGACAATATTAATACTTCTGTCAGCTGTTCTAAAAGCACTTCTATAGACTGCTGATTGTCTTCTAAACGACAATATTAATACTTCTGTCAGCTGCTCTAAAAGCCCTTCTATAGACTGCTGATTGTCTTCTAAACGACAATATTAATACTTCTGTCATCTGTTCTAAAAGCACTTCTATAGAATGCTGATTGTCTTCTAAACGACAATATTAATACTTCTGTCAGCTGCTCTAAAAGCACTTCTATAGACTGCTGATTGTCTTCTAAACGACAATATTAATACTTCTGTCAGCTGCTCTAAAAGCACTTCTATAGACTGCTGATTGTGTTCTAAACGACAATATTAATACTTCTGTCAGCTGCTCTAAAAGCACTTCTATAGACTGCTGATTGTCTTCTAAACGACAATATTAATACTTCTGTCAGCTGTTCTAAAAGCACTTCTATAGAATGCTGATTGTCTTCTAAACGACAATATTAACCCTGGAGCAGTCGCGCGGCTGACAATTGTCACCCACCTGCCAATTTTTATAAGTCATTCCCTTTCACTCACCCCCACCATTCTTTCCCTTCCAGTATCTTCCAAGAAGACCCTATTGTTCGAATCTACAGTGTCGTCGTTCAGTTTACCCTTCAGGGAAGAAAAGTATTCTACCTCAAACTAGTTTGGTTGACAAGTGTCCCCCACGCGACCTTTTAAGATATTTTACCGGTAAGTAATTTTTTCTTTAGCAATTTGTTTTATGAGATAGATATTTACCAATTTGTTATTCTTCATCTATATCGATTGCTTTCTTTCAATAGAAATAATGCCTAAACACTATTTTTTTATTTACATAGATCATGTCACAACCAAAGAAGAAAAGTTGAGTACTCATCAGATCCCAAAATTTGGCAGCAGTGGCTCCAAGAATTATCTAATGAAGAGGAAAAAAGCGATCCCGAAGAATCGGATTCAGGAGAGACAGATGCTAAAATAAACTATAAAATATACTAGTAGATGCTAAAATGACATATACGTTCAACTTGGAAACATATGTAGGTGTTCAACCGGAGGGTCCATACCGGTTGAGTAATTCTCCCATAGACGTTGTACTGAAATTGATGGAACCGGTAAAAGGATCCCCCAGGAATATAACTGGAGACAATTGGTTCAGCAGTATTCCGATGGCCAAAAAATTGTTAGAAACTAAAGGGCTCACATATGTTGGTACCCTCCGGAAAAACAAAACTGAAATCCCCAAGGAATTTCAGCCAAACAAACACCGCTCTGCATTCTCGTCAATGTTTGGTTTTCAAGAAGACTGCACACTAGTTTCTTACTGTCCAAAAAGGAATCGGGCAGTTCTCCTAATCTCAACTTTGCATCATGACAATTATATTGATGAGGAAACAGGTGAGTTGTCTAATCCTGAAATCGTAAGGTTTTATAACCACACTAAAATTGGAGTTGATTTACTTGACCAACTAATAGCGAGGTACAACGTGCAAAGAAATACTCGTCGATGGCCAATGGTTGTGTTTTTCAATCTCTTGAATATTTCAGCGATCAATGCACTTTGTATTTACAAATCAAATTCAAAAAATAAAGTTAGCAGAAGTATATTTTTACAAAATTTGGCATGGGAAATGGTTAAACCACAAATTCAATATAGATGTACAATATTGCAACTACCCATTGAATTAAGACGCCGGGCATGTATCCTTCTTGGTACATCAATGCAAGAGCCAGCATCAGCAAAAGGAAGAGAAGGTGCTAGAGGACGTTGCCATGACTGTGGGCGACAAAGAGATAAAACCACAAGGAAATGGTGTGATAAATGTGAAAAGTGGATGTGCAACGATCATTTAAAAAGTGTTTGCCAAAATTGTTTTTAAAATATTTGTATATTTTAATAACTTTATGATATTTCTTATAGTACTTAAAAATGCTATTGTTTGCTTTTACAATATATTTTTCAAGTTATTTCATGATTGTTTTTATTTATAAACCTTTTCTACCATTAAAGTAAGGCATAAAGATTAATGATTAGGTAAGTAATTAAATTATAGGATACCAAAAACAAAATCATTCTGTGGGTGACACTGGTCAACCATGCGACCATTCATGTAACTGTTAACCGCGCGACTACTCCAGGGTTAATACTTCTGTCAGCTGCTCTAAAAGTACTTCTATAGACTGCTGATTGTCTTCTAAACGACAATATTAATAATTCTGTCAGCTGCTCTAAAAGCCCTTCTATAGGCTGCTGATTGTCTTCTAAACGATAATATTGATTCATCTTTCAGCTGTTCTAAAAACATTTTTATTTAATCCCTCTAAACGGCTGCAAGCAAGGTTCTTTCGGTTGTTTGAGTCAAATAGCTTGGCAGTATGAAAGACAGGCGTCCCTGAGAGTTGATGATTACGATGACTGAGTGGTAAACGAAAGGGGGAAATTTACAGCGGGGGAGTTTGAAGTGGCTGGAAAACTTGTTGCGAGCTGTTTGACAGTCCGTTCCAGTTTTCTCCGTCTTTGCAAAGTTTTAGAAGGAAAGAAACTTTCCCCGTTCTAAGTAACAAAAACCATAAGTGAGCATATACATACCGGGACTTCTCGGCATACCTCTTCCAAGTCAACATAATTCCAATTTTGTTAAGGTTTAGTAGTTTTTCCTTAAGAGAAATCAGTTATTGAGACACTACTCAAAGCACAATTTTGGAAAATATTTATATGTCCATAGATCCTAACCTGATGACTAAAATGAAATCCGTTCAAATTTTTATGTAAATACTTTTTGTTACTTATGCTCTAGCATTCGCAATTTTTGTTTGATCGTTACCAAACTTGATATTTAAACGGTCGGGTTCAGTAGAGAGAAAATCGAAAATTCAAAATATCCTTGTTGTTTCGAGTTGGATAGAACCATTATTCTTCCAAATTTAATTTCGTATCAATTTTATGTTTTACTCTTCTTCACTAGCCTTAATATCAACCGAAAAATTTGCATGTTTCTGAGTAAACCCCCACTCCTGGTCGTTTTACATTAGCGATAAACTAATATAACATGAAACTTCCAATTTCAAAACTTAATACGACGTACTGTTAGCAGATTTCCCTTAAGGGAATCAGGTACTGAGGTTGTACTCATGAGGAAATTTTTGAAACATTTCCACAAAAGTCCATCGATCCTTCCTAGGATATGATGGAAATGAGGTCCGTTCAAAATTATATATATATATATCGTCATGAGTATGGCCTCAATAGCTGATTTTCCTTAAGGGAAATCTGCAAACAATTACGGATGCTGAATCAACCGTTATCTTAAATAAGCATAAATAAGTCGTTATTTGGTATCATTTATTCTTTATAGTTTTTTTCTTCTTCAGAATACGTGGTACATATAAATAAAAGAGTTGGTATGAAATAATTAAAATTTGATGACATCACACTTCCTCTTTTGTTTTCTTCCCTGCGCACAGATAAATACTCTTCGTTTATCCTATTGCTCTTTTCTAACAAAAAAAAAAATACCAGATGGATAAAAATGTATTCGCTGGATGATATATTCATCCATCGGCTGAAACTTTCTACTGTAGGATGAACAACAGATTTTATTAGATAAAAGATAATGGATAAAGGAAATTATTTGTTCACAGTTTCGGGCAAGAGAAATCCAAAATTCGTATTATTTTAACCTTGTTTTCATTCCGTGAAAATGTAATTTTAATTAAATTGAGTTAATTAATTAAGATTAATTTATTTTAATCTGTTTTTTTTTTGTAAAAATAACTATAAAAGAAATTAAATAAGGAAATAAATGTGGATATTCTAGAATACAGATAGATATAAGAAGAATAAATTTATTAAGAGGTAAAATAATTATTTTTAGGACAATTTAATAAATTAAAATACACATTTCAGAATTAAAATTTTTGAAAAAGTAAAAGAGCTTCTAAATGTATGAAACGGTCTTTTCTGTAGTGTAAAACAGATTTTATTTTATTGAGTTTCATTATTATTCATTATTAATTGAAGCATTAATATTTTTTGAGGGGTAAGAAAAAGGCTGTTCTTCATTAAAGAATATATATTCTACGGAATACAACCACGCACTATTATTAGGAAAATCTTATTAGTAATTACTTTGTTTTTAGCAGATTTCCCTTCAGGGAAATCAGCTATTGAGGTCGTACTCATGACGCGATTTTCGAAACATTTCTTCAAATGTCCATCGATCCTACACAGGAGATGACGAAAATGAGGTCCGTTCAAAACTATATATATATATATATATATATATATATATATATATATATATATATATATATATATATTTGTCTGTTAACACTCTTGTGGTCGCAATTTTTGTTTAATCGTCACCAAACTCGGTATTTAATCGTTTTATGTAAAATGGAAGATCAAGTTCGTTAACGGCTGAAATCGAACTAGTGGGAGGGGGGGTTTAGAGGGGGATTTTCAAAAATTCGAAATATCTCCGTTATTATGCATCGGATCGAAAACTTGTATAGAACTAATCTTATTGCAAATTAGATTTACTATAAATAGTGTTATATACATTTATTCTCTATCTTGAATATTAACCGAGATATTTGCATTTTTATGAAGACTGTGGTCGGGTATTGTTCGGATTAGTTCGGTCGTTTTCGTAACTTCGCGGCTCAGGTGGAAGCTTCTAACCTTACCTGTCGTTTCTAACCTTACCTTACCTTCGTTACTTTGTGTGATTTATGCAAATACGTTCTGTTCATCCGCCGCCCCTCCCCCCTTTCTTTAGTTCTTGTACTACTAAAATTTGAGTTATTAAAATATAAATTATTTTTACAATTCAGAAGCCGTTTCAGTTTGGAATTTATTAAAATTAACTGAAAGATTTCTTATTACCGTTTGTATTTACTCATGGTGGGCTTGTATTACCAGTATTGTAAAACTTCACATAGGAAATCTGCTTAGTTTACGCAGCCCCTGCGTGACGGACCACCGGGCACTATTAATAGGAAAATCTTATTAGTAATTACTTTGTTTTTTTTATATTTTAGAGAAAAATTGCCCGCCCTGCCAAGAACCGAATCATGTATAGCAAGTGTAGTACTCTACAACTAGAGTGGCTGGCACGATTTCCCACTTGTTCAAAAATCTCTTCTCTTCAATTATAGACGTGGGGAAAGTCCGAAAATATTAAACTATTAATACTCAGTCTTAAAAATCATTATAAACAATATTATTAGCAGATTTCCCTTAAGACGCGATTTTCGAAAAATGTCTTCAAATGTCCATCCTATTTGATGAGGAAAATGAGGTCCGTTCAAAATTTTATATATATATATATATATATATATATATATATATATATAGAGAGAGAGAGAGAGAGAGAGAGAAAGAGAGAGAGCCTCTAGAGCCTGATGCCGCTCTAGAGGTCGAAATTTTTGTCTTATCGTTACCAAACTTCATATATAATCGTTTTATTTAAAAATAAAGATCACTACCGTTAACGGCTGAAATCGGGCAAGAGAGCTGGGGGGTTTAGAGGAGGAGAATCTTTAAACTTCGAAATATCTCCATTATTATGAGTTGGATGGAAAAATTGTATAGAATCTATCTTATTTCTAATATAATGTTCTATTACATTGTCATGTACACTTATTCTCTAACATTTACATGTACATTTGTTCTCTAACGTCAATATTAACTGAGATATTTGCATTTTGTAGTTTTCAGTCTTCAGTAATCCCCCACTCCTACTCTGTCACGTATAAAATACTCTGTTATATAATGATAAACTTTATTTGAAACGTAAATATCAAATGTTGCTCTCATTGAACTTTTACTTTTTGAGAAAGATGCCAATATGTGGCATACGTGGGAAATCTGCTTAGCTAGCGCAGCACCTACGTGACGGACTTTTAGTAATCCTGCATATATGCACGGACTTATACCAATACAAAACGGATTAAGAAAAACACTTCAGTTCCTGTAGAAATATAAACTTAAAATACAACATACTCTTCCGATATGTCATGGGTGGGGATCTGTTCAAGTTTTATCCCATAATAGATATAGAATATCGATATAACCTGATGTAAGGAGGAAGTAAGTTGAAAGTATTTTGGGAGGCTACGGATTGATGGAGCAAGGAATTGTAGAAAGAAAGGACTCGTTAAGGAGTGTCCAATGACAAGGGAGATAAATGGTCTCCGCCTACACTGGGCCTCTGGGGACCGAACAGATTTAGACTGAAAGCCCACAATTACAAATGTTCTCGAGTTGAAGAAAACTGCCCTTCAAAAGCTGTCCACTCGGATTTACTCTTTAACCCCTGGACACACATTGAAAACGTTAAAATGTTTGTATTTGCTGCCTCTAGTGTTTTCGTCAGATTTCCCATCACAATAACAAGCTTTCGTGGTTGACCTCATGACTCGGTATATGAAAAATTTCTTCAAATGTCCATGGATCCTAGGGGACAACGAAAATCTGCTGAATTGAAACTTATATATATATATATATATATATATATATATATATATATATATATATATATATATGGTGTTGTTATTCTTTATGGAGTTTTGGTGAAAAAAACCTAGTCTATGCCGATATTTCGAGAATCTTTATTTTCTCTTCTTCAGGGCTGTAAAATTACAGGTACTACTTTATAATATTGCACATTGTTATTAAACTAGAGTGTAACAGGTGGTGTTTATGCAATTATTACTTACCAAGACTAAAGATACTTAAAAAGTTTAAAAGATTAGATATAAATTTTATAGATTAGTTAAAAATAACCAAAACTCCAAAAAGAATAATAACACCATATATAAATATAACCTGGTCGAAAACATCAAAACAATTATTTATATATATATATATATATATATATATATATATTTATATATGCTGCTAATGTAGAATCTACATTAAACCTGTTAAATGTTCCCCTGAAAAGGAAATCCTCTCTACGGGAAAATATAAGGAATTACTACGAGGCACACTAGGATATGCAGGGGTTTTCTCGTTTCCTTGGGCAACCTTTGACATGTTGCGGGCAAAACTGTAGTGCGCAAATACGTTCGCGGGCCGCTTTTAAAACTAGTGCATTTCAAAGTAGTATTCATAATTTTTAACGATAGATATCAGACATGAAATTATACGACAATGTAATTATAATACAATTTATTAAAATAACAAAATGAAATGAAAAAATTGTTACAACATTATAATTAAATCGTAAAATTTGGAATTATTACAAACAACGAAAGTTAAATAGCGACACCGAAATCAATGAGACACGAGCTTGAATTTGGGAAACTAATCCATCGATGTTTGGATTAATTCCACTGATACAAAGACGAAAAGAAGTTTCCAAATTATCGTCAGTCAGCCTTGTAAGATGTTTTGATTTATTAACTTTCATCAATGAAAAGAGCTGTTCGCATTTATAAGTACTGCCAAACGCACAAATCTCTCCTCATCTTCCTCATTTGGAGTAAGTAGTGTAATATTTTTGTTTAATTGGGTTTTATTTAGAAATAAAGATTACGATCATTAACGGCTGAAATCTGAGCAGGGGGAGGGGGGGGGTTTAGAGGGGGAGAATTTCGAAAATTCTTAATATCTCCGTTATTATGCGACGGATTGAAAAATTGTTTAGAACCAATCTTATTGCAAATATATTTTTTTCTATAAATTTTATAATGTATATGTTTTCATTATCTTGATTATTAACTGAGATATTTGCATTTTTTAGTTTTTGTTCTTCAGTAAAGCCCCACTCCTACTCATCTCATATTAACTACATTCTAATATGTTATGAAGCATTTTATTTGAAGCTAAAATACTAAATATTTTACTCATTGAACTTTTAAGTTGTGAGATAAATGCAAATACCTGGCGAGCGTGGGAAATCTGCTTAGTTAATGCAGCCCCTGCGTGACGGACTTTTTCCGCATATTTTGAGTTCTGTTAGGAATTTTGTTTTTATTTAGAATTTGTTTTATCTCGTTTATTTAAATAAAGGCAACGATGTTATTTGGCTGTGTGTGCAATATTTTCAAAAATTTAAAAGTGGAGCAATGCTACCCAGGGTGCCGGATGACTATAATTACCGTGTCAGAATAGTTTCTTGAACAATTTATGCTTGTTTCGAAATAAAAGAGCCATTCTTGCACAAACAAAATGTAAAAAATGAATAAAATCAAGCATTTAATGCTAAAAAACTATTTTGACATAGTAATAGTGATTAAAAAGAGATCTTTGAATATAAAAATTTCCAAGATTTACACCTTATTTAAGTGACGTTATAGTAATCTTTTTTTTTTTAATCTTTAGACAAAAGTCTTCCTGGGGTGAGTAAAGTAACTCCACCTGACGGTAGGGTTTGCAAAGTACTAAGCTGATAATGGATCATCCATAGATTAAAGTGAGCCTGACTACGGTAGGTTAGGCTACGGCAGGTATAAATATTAACCAGGCCAGGGAAAATTTCCTTTTCTAGCATATGCTAAGCCGCACATATATGTAATTCAGAAGCATCCTCTTCAATTAAGGTTTTTTTTTCTGTACGTGTCTGTTCTGAAAGAGAATTTTAGATAAAGACACAGTCAAAGCCTTTTAGAACATATTTTAATTATTATTACTAAAGAGTTTAATCCATACAAGCATTGGCCTCCAGTTTCAAAAGGCTATTATATTCCACGTATTACCATTGGATGCAAGGTTCATTTCACTTGCTTCTCCCGTTTCTCCATAATAGAGGCAAATTTATTACTAGTCCTGCTTAATAAAAATTAAAGAAATAGATAAAATTCATATTACTCGTTAATGTAAAAAATAAAACAATTCCTAATGGATATAGGTACTTTGGATGATTAGTTGAGAGATAATATTGATACGGTCATATTTTTTTCAGATTGGAAGCAGAATTTCAACGTTTGTAAAATTTCTCACAAATAGTGGTCATTAATGTTATACAATGAAGCATGCACAGTGTGTAAAACTCGAGTGTTTTAAGTTTGCAGGATTATATAGGTGTGAAATATAATTATTAATAATAATTAGAAAATATTAAAAAGGAAAATTCCAAATATCTCTGTTACTCTGAGTAGGATGGAAAAATTGTATGTACTTACAATTTTTGCAAATGCCATTTTTTATAATTGTTGAAATATACATATTTCCTCTATCTTGAATATTAACGAAAATGTTTGCATTTTTTTTAATTTAAACCTTCAGTGAACCCTCTCTTTTAGTCATCGCACTTTAACAAAATAATTATGAAGAAGCGTTTTATACCAATCTTAAATGTGAAATAATATTTTTCACTAAGCTTTTCTAGATGGGCTACAATCAAATATAAAGCGCGATGACACCAATTTCGTAGAGAATGTTTATTTAATGTATACCATACTTCCATTCAGCACAAAATCTCACATTCATCCGAATGGCCAAAAAGCGGACAAGAAGTAGGAAGGGGGGGGAGGGTTGAGGGAGGGAGAGTTCGAAAATTAAAAATATCTCAAATATTATGAGTCGGATCATATAATATTGTAGAACCAATCACGTTAAACTATTGATGCTTTACAATTGTTGCTTTATACTTTTTTTTCGAAATTCAAATATTAAGCGAGTAATTTGTACTCCCTTGTTTTCAATTATCATTATTCATTTTTTATTAAAAAAAACTGCCTGACAGAGAGAATATATATATATATATATATATATATATATATATATATATATGTATATATATATGTATATATATGTATATATATGTATGTATATATATATATATATATATATATATATATATATATATATAAACAGTAACAGACTTACATTTTGTGCAGTAGATAAGAAATTATATTTTAGAAGATTGCCCTTAAATGAAATCAGTTATTGATGTTCTAAAATTTAAAAAAAATGCGTTCCTTTTTTTTTCATTCAGCAAAGTAAATGACGTACTATAATCACAAAACATTTCTGATTTTCAGAATCAACTAAGTTATCTTGACCCTCCCTGAACCCATCTAGACTAATTTTGGTTGTGACGATTACACCCCATTTCGAAGACTTACTATCGTTCAAAAAAAAAAAAAAGAAGTAAAATATCGAGTATGATATAGATGAAATAAACATTTTTGAGTCAAACTGTAAAATCTTAATTAATGATCTCAACACACTACATATTGGCATGTAACTCACATAAATTAAGGTCCATTAAAAACAATATTTTGTATTTGAAGAGGTTTCATTATAAATTGACTTATTGTTAACGTAAAATGACTAATAGTGGGGGTTATGTCCATTTACCGCCTCACATCTTCTCCTCAATTGTAAGAAATACGACCTTCCAAGAAGAGCTTTGAACCTTAAACCAAACCTAAAAGAAGTCCATAGAGACGATGAAGAAGACACAACAAATCTTTTTCTATTTTTAACTGCAACTTGTTTGTTCCAAGAAATATAGAACCACCTACCGCTAATGACAATAGTAGATGCGGTATATTGTAATAAATAAATAAGGAATTCACGTATCTTCTACATTCGATTTTTCTTACATACAGATTTATATATATATATATATATATATATATATATATATATATATATATATATATATATATATATATAAGGACCTCTGGTCTAAAGATATTTTTCAAATCAAAACAGTCGGACTCCCAGACACATATTGATTTTATTTTAGACTGATTTTTTAGACTACTTATAAGTACAGTTAAAATAAATTTCTCATCACATTGATTGCTTAATTGGTTTATTTCTTGAAAATCGTTAAATATTTCATCGCTAAATTTTCTTTTGCCGTGATACTATTAAATATCCTTCGCAGATAATACACATTTTTCCCCTCCAGAACATGGATAATGAATCCGTTACCTTTACCATTTATTCTCATTTTTCAATACAATTTTCTGGCTAATATTTCAGAGACGCTCCCCCATCTCCCCCATGCATCCAATCTTCTGCTCCGTCATACATCCTAATTCTCCCATACGTACCAGACAAATATTATCTCACAAGCAGAGTCTATCAGTTTTCATATACTCACAATATCAATTTTAGAACTGAAAATTTACAAGTATTACTTCATTTTATGTTTCCAATTAATGAACCAATGTGTGACTGCGTAACATATGGTGTATATAAAGTTATAAATATTGGCAAACACATTTAGCGCAAAAATGTTATAATTTCCATGTATACATGAGGTTCAATTATTCAATACCACGTTCCAATAAAAACTGGCGACCGATATTAATGGAATATCAAAAAAGGAACAAATCTCGCATCAAAAATGGTTGAATCATCAATATTTAAGTATTTAATATTTATTAGCATCATACGAAAAACAAATAGAATATTTATTACATAAGCCCCACGATTTTAAAACCAAATAGTTTCAATTGTGTGATTCAATGAATGTTGTTGGTTATGTTAGACTTTTATTTTTACTTAAAAAGATATTTCATGATTATTACAGGAAATCAACTATTCCTTCTATATTCTGACGCAATATTCCAATTATGTTATTTACACGCGACGGTAGAATGTCAGTAATAGTTACTTAGGTACTAAATTTATATTATACTAGCTCAGATACCCGGCTTCGCCCGGGAATTCATTTGAGGCTGAATGGTGATGGTATTTTTTTTGGCAAGGTTTTACATTGCACAATATTTTGACATTTACCCGTCCCAGTGTTTAGGGTTTATACCCGTCGTTGCTTTGGATTTGTTAATAATAAAATTAATTTTTTTATGTATGTTTTCACTGTCCTCCATATTGTCATATTTCCCGTCTCCTGTGTATTATGCATAGATTTGAATTATTAAGGACAAAATATTAACATGGATATGAATTAATTTTTCCAGGTGAGGTACCTGGTAGTTCATATTGAAAAGAGTTGTTGAGCATATCAATATTTCTACTCAAATTACTTGCTTCATAAGTTATTCCCGAAAAAATGTATAAAACAAACGTTACTCTAAATAACAAAGTAAACAACTTGTTATGTGCACGTTTGTCGAAAAACGAATAGACAATGAAATATCGTGAATTTTTATTTCAGGCCTCCTTTATAACTCCAGTTCGAACCTAAAAATTTTAATATAGCTTATAATCATGGAAGAATTAATGCTAATTGATATACCGAGTTTTGTTAAGTTCGGTTCAACCGATAGTGCCCAATAAAATTGTTGGCTCCCACTAAAGTTTTTGTGTATAACTCATTTATACTTTGGTATAAGGTAAAAGTGAATATAGCAATAGTTACTTCAAATAAAAAATAAACTATTTTTGTCATGTGTATATTTGCAGAAAAACGAATAGAAAACGAAATACCACTATTTTTAAATTCAGGCCTCCCTTACAACCCCCACTCCTCCCCGTCCCTAGGAAATGTTAGTACTGCTTATTATAATGAAGGCGTTAGTGCTAATACACAGACCGAGTTTTATATAGTTCCGTTGAGTCTTTTGTGCCAAATAAAATTGTTCACTTCCGCTATAGTTTTTGGCGTATATCTCGTTTATAATTCGGTATATGAAAAAAGTGTATATAACCAACGTTACTCTAAATAACAAAATAAACAACTTTTATTATGTTCATATTTGCAAAAAAAAAAACAATAGGAAACGAAATATCGCTATTTTTAATTTCAGGCTTCCCTTATTACCCCCACTCCTGTTCGTCTGAGAGAATATTAATATAGCCTAAAGTCTAAGTTGTGTTAGTAGTAATATACATACCGAGTTTCATAAAATTCGGTTCGTTTATGCGTGAAAAGGTAACAAACAAACAAATACACAAACATACACGAAAGAAAAAAATTGCAGATATGGTCTATGGCATGTGAAATGAAAAGTTATCGTGTAATTTCGAGAAAAAAATCAATGTACAGACAGAGGTTACAATTTTATATTTATATAGATTAAGCATTAAAGAAACATTATTTACAGAAAAAAAGTTGAAACATTTGCGGAGTAAACAAGATGGTTTTTAAGTCACTATTATTAACTGAATTTCTTAAAGAATCTCAAATGAAGAAATCTCCTTGAGATATTTTCTAAGTAGTAAGATTATTGCAAAAGACCAGCGTCAAGCATGAATTCTTTACGAGCTAACTTAATGACATAATCACATAGCATGATGACATTTCAAAATTTCAAGATCTGTCCTGTATTTCTTATTTTCATAAGATGCCTTTTTTTTCCTGGATATTCTTTTCTTTACATAAAGATCCTGAACTCCCTTTGAAGGTAGGCCAGCTCAATATAGGCGGCTTTATGTAAATTCTTTGATATCACAAGATTCAAATTCACAATGTTATAACCTAACCACAACAACCACATAAGCCTTTGCTTTTTTGCCTACCAACTGACAATGTAAGATGAAGCTATTTTTTTGTCCTCCATGTTTAATGATTTACAATGGGCCACCTACAATGATTATTCTTTCTAGTTATACGCTTTTGCAGTTTTCCGTGAAATCATCTATTGATGTTGTGCTTATGACGGACTAAAAAAGTCTTCAAATGGCCATCGATCCTAGTGAGAAGATAGGATGACAAAAATGTGGTCCTTTCAAACCTTCAAATATATATATATATATATATATATATATATATATATATATATATATATATATTTGCCTGGTTGGCTCAATTTTTGTTTCATCGTGACCAAACTCGATATTTAAGAGTTTAATATAAAACTAAAGATCAGATTCATTAATGGCGGAAATCGGAGTGAACGTAACATAATTTGTAACACCTTTACTTACGAAATAAATAAGGAAAGAAGCATATATTAGTAGCATATTATTATTATACAAAATCATAATTAAGTGTAACAACTTATATACAAATATTAACCTACACAGTACAAAAAAAAAACAACAAAGAAATCATGAAACCATTCACTTGACGAATCGTTATTGGAAAAACATTCAGGAAAACCATAGTACAATATGTGTTCACCGCAAATAGCTCTTTGGCATTTACAGCAAAGACAGGTACCCTCTTCTATTTTTTTTTAACTGGCCTGTTTTTTTACTATTCAGCCTCTTTCCGTTGTAGAGATTATTAACTTGTAAATTGACTGAGAGATTTCTCATTACCGTTTGTATTTATTTACATGAAATTCACGGTAGTGTTACCTGTATGTATATTTATTTATTCTAAACCTTCGAGTGGGAAATCTGCTTAGTTTACGCAGCCCCTGCTTGACGGACTTCTTTAATCTTATAATAAAGATCCAGTATAATATCAAACCAACCTTTACTATGTGAGACATATGCAAGTATGTTGTGTGATGTCGTAAATTAAGATTTCCTTTTCCACAGAATATCAGATCCATAGACGACATTTAACATTTCATCCTAACACTGAAGATCATAGTTATTAATGGCCGACATTCGATCTAGAATAGGTGTGGTTTAGAGGAAAGGGGAATTTGACCATTCAAAGTATCTCATTTATTATGTGTTGGACCCAAAAATTTAAAAAATCAATTTTGCCAATCAAACATTTATTTGTATTTTTTTTTCTTTGAGCCCTTAGAAAATTCCTACTCCTTCTCAATGAGTTTTTTTTTATGAGTATCTCATGTCCAGCTTTCATTTTAATTCTTGTTTACATAGACACCTTATTATTGGAGGAATAGAGAATAAAACGTCCGTCAAGCAGGGGCTGCGTAAATTAAGCAGATTTCCCTCGTGATGTTTAGCAATAGATAAATCTACATACTGATAACACAATATCACTGTCGACAACAAGTGAATAAATGCAAACGATAGTAAGAAACCTCCTGACTGGAAGCACCTCAAACGTAAACAAACAGGTGTGCCAACTTCTCACAGGAAAGATAAACAATTACTGAAATATATCAGAATATAAAATCTTAATTTTATTGAAAACTATTTACTATATCTAGTACTGTAATTTATAATGGATCAAAATAATTTTTATATCAATCACTCAAATTTTAGTAGTCCAAGAGCTTAAGAAGGGGGTCAACATAACATATTTGCATTTATTTCGAATAATGAAGGTCTCTTGAAAACAATTTATGGTATTTAAGCTTCGAATAATGTGGTTTATTACAGAGTAGAAGTGGGGGTTTGCATGAAGACTGAAAACTGGAAAATGCAAATATCTCGGTTAATATTCCAGATAGAGAATAAATGTATATAAAAATAATTATAGTATATTTAATTTTCAATAAGATTGGTTCTATAGAATTTTTGAACCGACGCATAGTAACGGAGATATATTGAATTTTTGAAAATCCCTCACAGGTCCGATTTCAGCCATTAACGAACTGGATCTGTCTTTTTACATAAAACTTCTAAATATCGAGTTTGGTAACGATCAAACAAAAATTGCGACAGCTAGAGCGTTAACAGATAAATATATATAATTTTGAACGGACCTCATTTTCGTCATCTCCTGGGTATGATCGATGGACATTGCCAACAGATAGTGAGATGAAATCTCTAGCGTTTCATCCTAAAACATGGAATATCTGCTTAAGTCACGCATTATTGGTGTATATGACATTTCTAATTGTTTCCAGCTCCGAGGGTTCGCTCAGTACGTTTGAAAAGAAAGCGTACTAGAAAATGTGGCACTATTCTATCTAAACTGTTATCCTAACAAGCGGCTCTCCAGGAAGTGGATATAGATTTGGTCTAAGTAATTGGCAACTGGATGTGAAAGGGGAACTTGAAGACTAAGTTGCCTGAAAGAGTGATAAAGTAGGAACAAAGTAACAAGTAGCTCCTGGCTGAGATAATCCATTGTGTAATTGTTTCTCTCGTTGGCAGCCTCCCAAACCTCTGTCACCAACCATTCTTCCTTCTCCTGGCTATTCCTCGCCGACCTTCAAAATGAACATTTCAATTTATACAAGTTGAACCCCCTTTGTTACCTAAAACTTTGTGTAAACAAAATATTTGACTCGTTCTCGTATTCATATGCTTTTCTCCATAGCCGAGATTTATCGATTATTTACTCAAGTGGAGTCAAACTGACGGTTCCAGGTACATAGTTTCTTAATTACGTTTATTTACTCAGCTAAAGGGATGTTTTTACTTTCTGCGAATGTCATTTCATCAATGGTTTATTGGGCCATGACTATTCTATTACTCTGTACAACGCGCTATTCTCTTAGTGATTTCATAAAAGCATCTCTTTTTATACGTAGTCATATGTTCATGAGAGCTATAGATGACACTATACATCAATTTAAATTTAGTTGGTATAAATGAGAGTATGTAATATTTATTAATTTGTGTGCATTACCATTATAAAAAAAGATCTTAAAAGATAAGAGAGGGGGAGAGAGAGAGAGAGAGAGAGAGAGAGAGAGAGAGAGAGAGAGAGAAAGAGAGAAAGAAAGAGAGAGAGAGAAATGTTGAGAGCATCTGTGATAATGATTATGGGCGTAATCACGTCTGTGATTATGATAATTGGCGTAATCACATCTGTGATAATGATTATGGGCGTAATCAAATCTGTGATTATGATAATTGGCGTAATCACATCTGTGATAATGATTATGGGCGTAATCAAATCTGTGATTATGATTATGGGCGTAATAGCATCTGTGATTATGATTATGGGCGTAATAGCATCTGTGATTATGATTATGGGCGTAATAGCATCTGTGATTATGATTATGGGTGTAATCACGTCTGTGATTATGATAATTGGCGTAATCTCATCTATGGTAATGATGCAGGGCGTAATAGCATCTGTGATTATGATTATGGGCGTAATAGCATCTGTGATTATGATTATGGGCGTAATAGCATCTGTGATTATGATTATGGGCGTAATAGCATCTGTGATTATGATTATGGGCGTAATCACGTCTGTGATTATGATAATGGGCGAAATAGCAACTGTGATTATGATTATGGGCGAAATCAAATCTGTGATTATGATTATGGGCGTAATAGCATCTGTGATTATGATTATGGGCGTAATCACGCCTGCGTTTATGATAATTGGCGTAATAACATCTGTGTTTATGATAATTGGCGTAATCACGTCTGTGATTATGATTATGGGCGTAATAGCATCTGTGATTATGATTATGGGCGAAATCAAATCTGTGATTATGATTATGGGCGTAATAGCATCTGTGATTATGATTATGGGCGAAATCAAATCTGTGATTATGATTATGGGCGTAATAGCATCTGTGATTATGATTATGGGCGAAATCAAATCTGTGATTATGATTATGGGCGTAATAGCATCTGTGATTATGATTATGGGCGAAATCAAATCTGTGATTATGATTATGGGCGTAATAGCATCTGTGATTATGATTATGGGCGTAATAGCATCTGTGATTATGATTATGGGCGTAATAGCATCTGTGATTATGATTATGGGCGTAATAGCATCTGTGATTATGATTATGGGCGTAATAGCATCTGTGATTATGATTATGGGCGTAATAGCATCTGTGATTATGATTATGGACGTAATCACATCTGTGATTATGATTATGGGCGTAATCACATCTGTGATTAGTGATTTCATGAAACCATCTCTTTTTATATGTAGTCATATGTCCACGAGAGCTATTGATGTCACTATACAGCAATTTATATTTAGTTGGTATAAATGAGAGTATGAAGTATTTATCAATTTATGTGCATTAACATTATAAAAAAAATATCTTGAAAGAGAGAGAGAGAGAGAGAGAGAGAGAGAGAGAGAGAGAGAGAGAGAGAGAGAGAAATGTCGAGAGTATCATAACTCGCAAAATTAAGTTTCGTTTACAGCAGCCTTTCACCCTCCTGGACATTTTTAGAGCTTATAACTGAAATAATTTTCTTTGGTAACATAAATAATTCTTCAAAGCAGGAATAAAGTAATGAAATTATGGGACAGCTTTTACGCATTTAATAATTTGCCAGTTTTCAGACAAAAGGGGAAAAAAGGTGAGAGTATTAAAATAAAATAAAACAAATACTGTTATAAATTCATTCATGTTTTGAGATGAAGTACAACCACTCCGTTATCGCGCCCGAGGCAAGACAATTAATAGTGAAACCTACCACACGCCACTAACCTCACCTAACTACACCGAGGTTTCGTTTACAAACAAGGTGCAAATGAGTTTCTAGAAAATTCAGCTCGAAGATGTTGCACTCCATAATGGAAATGCTTAAATTAGGAACTTTGTAATTGGTGGGCTTTCTTCGAAACTGTTGTTGTTTTGTTTCTTTCCTTTGGTACATCTAAAATTATGAGAATGTAGAAAGTCAAATGATAACGGTTATCCCCTAATAAAGGCGATTCACTCCTTTTAAGCTCTACGCGGTTCTCGCCAAAGAGACTAAAAAAAATCATTGATATTTTGATACCGAATAATGAGAATGTTCAAAAATCATTTGCCAAGAAATTGAGAAAATATTAAATCTTTGCTGCAGAAATGAAAGATGTCTAATAATCGGAAATAGTCTAATCTTGATCCTAAAAATTCTGTCAAAAGCACAATATACTTAAGCCTACCTAAAGAGATATTTAGACAATCTCAAAAGTCTGTATTAATAGGTACTGATAGGATAGTAGAATATTTCTGAATACCTACTGATGTAACCTTATATACCTTTAGGATAAATAGTTCCACAGTTATAACGATTTCCAGAGAATCCCCCCATCACAAAATAGGATTAAACAAATGGTTATTGTTCGATAGAATTAAAATGTAGTCCACTATAGCATAGAATGCTGATTGATGAATGATCACATCGCACATTTAGTAATGTATGCACGTTTTTATATAGTAATGCACACATATTAAATATTTGATGAAAACAGTTGAAATCAACATGATTTCAAGAGATACTATACATAATTACAAATGCAGAAGGCAACAGTATCATAGTGTGTCCCATGTGCCATAAAGTGGCCCAGCCATATTGAAAGGTTATTATGAATTACCTAGCTACAGGTCCTAGAATGACATAGATGTTCAAGGGTATCCCAGCACATACCCGTAGATTGGATAAAAGCCCATTCAGGAAATATTGGAAACGAAAAAGCTGACAGGTTAGCAAAGGAGCAGGTCAAGATGCGAAAATAATTCCAGAATTCTCTCTCTTACCACTCTCATACATATAAAAAGACTTACGTACCGACACAAGTGGAACAGAGGATGGACGACATGTAACAAATCTTACAGCTTACCGGGTGTACAGAAAGTTCTAAGCCTGATTTCAACTTACATATTTTTATTTTTTAATATAGTCCCTCTCAACAGCAACGCACTTATTCCACCGCTTTTCCAACATCTGTAACCCGGTCAAAAAAAAAAATTGTTGTCAAAACCTTCCAAAACAACCTTGACAGCTGAGGTATCATAAGTACACCAGGCTTAGAACTTTCTGTACACCCCGTACATCAATACATACCAAATATAACTCACAACAACTGCATCACAATTAAGAGTCACCATCACAAATGCACTCAATTTCTAACGGAACATTGATACAGAACAGGACTTTATTTAACAAGATTTAAAATTCAAGACAACACAAACGTTTTTACATATATTTTATGAATGTTAATTGGCCAGAACCACCTCGTATTATATTTAATAAATATAATTAAGAACTTATAAACTTTATCAAAAGTATAGATATGGATGTAGCAAAAATACATTAGAATGTAAAGATGATTGTGAGGAATGGGAATTATAATTCAATATATTTATCATACATAGACTCGCAAATTAAACATCGGTTGTGTTTATCTTTCATTGATTCTTTTTTTGGTTCTTATTCTATTTAATTATTTATTTTTTCACTTCATTTATAATTAACTTACTTATTTTAATATTTTACTTTATTGTTATTATTTTTTATATTATATTTGAGTAGATAATTGATTAACGTGTGTATATTGTAAAATAAAAGTGTATTCAAACTTAATCATACATATAATATGCCATGTGGCAATGGAACGTGTGTGTTCAAATAAATAACTCCTCATAGGGTTACTAGGAGGAGAGAAAAAACAAGGGTATCCCAGGTCTGTTAGGTTGTCCGAAGAGACTTTTGTGACAATTATGCTGTTAAGTTTCAATCCTTCTGGCGTGGTGAATTGGAGATGTAATTAAAATTACATCAGTGATTATGATTATGGGCATAATAATATCTGTGTTTTGATTATTGGTATAATCACATCTGTGAATATGATTATTGGTGTCATCAAATTTGTGATTATGATTGTGAGTCTATTATGATATTTTGGAACATATTGTGATTATCATTATGTGTGTAATCACATCTATGACTACCATTATGAGCGTAATCAAATCTGAGATTACGATCATGCGCGAAATAGCATCTGTGATTATGATTATGAGCGTAATAGCATCTGTGATTATGATTATTTGGCATAATCACATCTGTGATAATGATTATGGGCGAATTCAAATCTGTGATTATGATTATGGGCGTAATCTCATCTGTGATAATGATTATGGGAGTAATCAGATCTGTGATTATGATTATGGGCGTAATCTCATCTGTAATAATGATTATGGGAGTAATCAGATCTGTGATTATGATTATGGGCGTATTCACATCTGTGATTATGATTATGGGCGTATTCAAATCTGTGATTATGATTATGGGCGTAATCTCATCTGTGATAATGATTATGGGAGCAATCAGATCTGTGATTATGATTATGGGCGTAATCTCATCTGTAATAATGATTATGGGAGTAATCAGATCTGTGATTATGATTATGGGCGTATTCACATCTGTGATTATGATTATGGGCGTATTCAAATCTGTGATTATGATTATGGGCGTAATCTCATCTGTGATAATGATTATGGGAGTAATCAGATCTGTGATTATGATTATGGGCGTATTCACATCTGTAATTATGATTATGAAAAATATATTACTCCGACTGGAATGACAAGACATCCATAATCACAAGGATAAGTTCTAATTTCAGTCGTAATTATAACCCAACAGTCATAATTTTATATATATATATATATTAGTAATAATTCGGAAATATTTTTTCTATTTGCTTTCCATCGTATATCATTTCTTTTTAAGTCAAATTACATGTGGATCCTTTACATAAATTCGCTATTAAGCTGCTTAAATTATAATAAGCACAGGAATTATGTTTTTAAGTTATTATTTAATTTACCATAATGAACAGCAGACTCAACTTAAACCTTAATATTTCAATTGGGTTAAAAAATTTACTTTCACTCCTCGTGGTTTAATGCCCTCTGTTGACTTTAAATAGCTGTCTCACATCGTTTCATGCGAATAAAGTTTACCAAAATTACTGCGTACAAACTTACTGATTTCTTTGAAGTTTATATAAAGATAGTTGAGGCAGATCGTGAACTATGACCTGTCTAAACTTTCCAGAGAGAGAAAGTTGGTAATAAAACTCGAATTATTAATGTGTACGGCTGACCAGACAAAACTGTCGGACTGACTTAGAAAATAAAGAAAGTTGGTAGTGCTACCGTAATACCTCACGAATCATTTCAGACATCCTATTATATTCTTTTATTTACTGCTTGCTTCTACCTTTCTGCGATTTTACTACAATTCCATTATCAAATACGTTATCTATCCACCTGTCTGTGCCTTTTCTAATCCCCTAAACGTCCCTTAAGACAGAATAGAAGTCCGTCACACAGGGGCTGCGTTAACTAAGCAGATATCCCACGCGAGTCACGTATTTGCTTTTATCTCAAAGCGTAAAAGCTCAATGAGAACAATATTTTGTATTTAGGCTTCAAATAATGTACTTCATAACAGCTTATTGTTAATATGTCATGAGAAGCAGTGAGGGTTTACTGAAGGCCGAATACTAAAAATTGCAAATATCTTGGTTAATAATCAACATAGTAAAAAAAACGCATATAACATTATTTATAGAACATTTAATTTGCAATAGCATTGGTTCTATACACTTTTTCGACCTGACGTATAATAAAGACATCTTAAATTTTCGAAATTCCTCCCCTCTACCCAATCCGATTTCAGTCGTCAACGAACTTGATCTTTTTTTGTCCATAAAACTCTTATACATCGAATTTGGTAACAATTAAACAACAATTGCGACCACTAGAGCGGTCAACAAACAAATATATAGACAGATACATTTATATATATATATATATATATATATATATATATATAATATATATATATATATATATACAATTTTGAACGGACCTCATTTTCGTCATCTACTAGGTAGGATCGATGGACAATTGAAGACAATTTTTGATAATCGTGTCATGAGTACAACCTCAATAATTGATTTTCCTTAAGGGAAATCTGCTAAAACTGTATTCAACGTGCATTGGCCATGTCCCTATTCATACACTCAACCGCAAAAAAAAACCGGACACTTAGATTTAGTCTTCTAATTTTGTTAAATACTTAATATATATGTATAATAATCTTTTTAATTAAAATAATTGGTTAATCTATAGGTTATTTAAACAAAATCTGCCAAAAGTGAATAATTGTTATTGATTATTTACAAATAAATACAAAATAAAAATAAAGAAACAGATAAATTCACACATTTTTAAAAAAAAAATTATTCTTCATTTTTATTACAGTGAATGGTAGACTTCCCTACCCCAAGCGTTTCGGCAATGTAACGTAAGCTCCGGCCTTCCATCTAAGTTTGAAAGACCCATTATTCTGGACCGAAATAAAAATAAAACATTAATTAAAGAAAATGCTTGGTTAATAATTAAAGATGTTTAAATGTGCGAAAAACTACTTACAGTTTAGAATAGATCAACTTCACGACAAATAAATCTAATCTTAGTTTTATCTAATTGTTTACTAATCCTGAAGGGATTTGTTCAATGGACTTAGACTCTAAATTCTCTGTAATAACTAGAATACCCACATAAAGAAAATTGCTGAAAATTAGCTTTTAATACGACAAAAATGAAGTGTCCGGTTTTTTTGGCGGTTGAGTGTATGTTCCGTTTTCGAAGTATGGAATAGGGGATATTATAGCTCATATAATAATTATAGCTAGGCCTTCTTTGACCTTAGCCACCAAATTTAACGAAAAACAGTTCTATTTTTCTAATTAAACTTCCAATTTTATAGTTTAAATGTTTATGTGAATATAACTTATAATTCAGGTCCTTTATAAAAATTCATGGAAGAAACGCTTTCTGAACTGAGTCATTTGAAATATCTCCGGCTGAAGTAAAATATGACAACATACTATATTGAGTATAGTACGGTGCATAGTAAATCATTGTATTGGATTTTTTTTGAGCTCAGCCCATAACTTTAACGAAACATTGTTAACTTTTTTCTACTTAAACTCCCAATGTTTATGTGAATATGACTTATAATCCAGACCCTTTATAAAAATTCCTAGAGGAAAAGCTTTTCTGGGCTGAATAATTTAAAATATTGACGCCTGAAGTAAAATATGACACAATTTTCGACGTATAGGTTAGGGCATCTTATAGCTAATATTTCTAACGGGTGTTCTCTGAGCTTACCCTAAAACTGTAATATTTTTTCAACTTAACCTCCAATATTATGGTTTAAATTCTTATTATTTATAATCCAGGCCGTTCCTAAGATGACCTTTTTGATCTAAATAATTAAAAATGGAGCAAAAGCACTACTGACGGATATTATGAATATTTTATTATAAGAAAATAATTTATAATAAATAATTCTGATAAAAGAAAATAAGATGGCGATTTCTGGTCTAAGCTTTGGGAAAACTACTTGTACAGCACATTATCAAAGGAATTGCATGAAGATAGTAAAAATTATGACTTACTTATTCTCGTTTTTTATGTGTAGATTGTGAAAGTTAAGGAAATAATTTGGTTGAATTAAAGATAATTACTTCATAAGAGCTGTGAGAGAATAGAGCGTGTCAAGAGAGAATCATGATAGAAGTAGTACCTTAGTTGAGTTGGTCCGTCATATCTGTATTAAGAGTGAACATATGAAGCTATTTTACTCATGTTATTCATATCTTTAGAGGTCAAGGTGTCATCTTTTCGGTGGGTGGTAGCAGATGTAAATTTGATATTTCGGAACCCTACGGGTAAAGTTCAAAGGTTGCTTGGAATCACGATGAGCAATGAAATAAATTAATAAATTTCAGAGAACTTTCTAGAATGTGTTATATGGGTAAGCATTACCAACAAGGAAATAATATTGGATAGATTCAAAGCAGGACTATGGACTTTTCCCCCTGATGGGAATAATAAACGACCCTAAAATTTGAGTAATGATTGTTGCACTTGAAAAACAATTGTCGTACAATGTTGCAATTAGACAGAATATACAAAAGAATTGTAATATTTTTTTCGCAGTTGAGAGTTGTAGAGCTGCCTGCAGAAAGAGAAAGTTCACTCGAGAAAATAAATGAGATAAGATGATAGAAGCTGGAAACGAGATTCTTAAACTTTCGCTCTTGGTCGTTGAATGCAAATAATTTATGTAGAGCAGGTTCAGCCTACAAATAAACAAAATTCGGATCAGAAATGGTGAAAAAATATTAAGCCCGTAGTAGCTGGTTTTATTTTTTCTGAGTCCAGAACTTCTCAATAAAACTTACTTGCTAGGAAATTCAGGACCTTGCAAGCCCTGCGTGGGTTTGGACTGATAGTCCCCTTATAATGAACGATACACTCTATTTTAAGGGGTGGTTGTGAAAATGCTTTGGTATAAAGAGCGTTGGATGGAACTGGTATACGGCAGTACCAGGCGGGAATTGTAAAAATACAGTAGCTTTACTTTTTAAATAACGGGCCAAGTACTCATGTGCTGTTTGTTAGACTAGGTAGATACTAGAGATGGAATGAAGAGGCTACGGTCACACGAACTACGAGATAAGGTGGTGCGAAAAGGTGTTATGCACACGCACTTAAGTTGTATCACCGACGAAATACAAATCCATCATTTTTATACTACTCACGATTATATAACGATTACAGTTTTATAAGGAAAACAGCAGGAACATTCACATGACATTAACATATACTCACAAATTTAGAAGTATTACATTTTAAAATTCATCTTAAATTAAATATTTTAACTACAGCTAAAATTGTTTACTGTATGTGTGTGTGTGTGTATTTTTTTTAATTTAATATTTTGTTTTTGTTAATATTTTTTATTTGTTGATTCGTGTTTTTTTTGTCTCTTTGGTTGCGTTTTGTTAATTGGTTGCGTTCTGTTATTTAGTTGCGTTCTGTTATTTAGTTGCGTTGTGTTATTTCTTTGAATTCTGTTATTTAGTCGTTTTTGATTATTTGGTTGCGTTCTGTTATTTAGTTGAGTTTTGTTATTTGTTTGCGTTCTTAGTTTGTTCTGTACTAATTGTATTGTTTAATTTTTTCTTGTTACTGTTTTAATTTTGTATTTTGTTTATATTCATTGTTCTTTTTTGATGAGCAATATCGCCACGCAGCGAACGCTCCACAATAAATAGAACAGTAGGAAGTAGTAGAGGTAATAGGGAATGAATTTGTAGCGAACTAAATGGGTTTAGCTTATAACGATTTTTAGGGTTCAAATAAAATGTAATATTACAACGCATTTTAATATAACTCTGCAGTGTGCTTTTAGCAGATTTCCCTTAAGACGCGATTTTCGAAAAATGTCTTCAAATGTCCATCGATTCTACCCAGGAAATTACGAAAATGAGGTCCGTTCCAAATTATATATATATATGTGTGTGTGTGTGTGTGTGTGTTTGTGTTTGTCTGTTAACGCTCTAGCGGTCGCAATGTTTGCTTGATCGTTAATCGCAGACTCGATATTTAATCGTTTTATGAAAAAAAGAAAGATCAAGTTCATTAATGGATGAAATCGGACCAGTGTGAGGGGGGAGGGTTAAGAGGGGGGATTTTGAAAATTCGAATTATCTCCGTTACTTTACTTCAAATACTTGCATAGAACCAATCTTATTGCAAACACAATTTACTATAAATATTGTTATATATAATTATTCTCTATCTTGAATATTAACCGAAATATTTGCATTTTTATCAAGTGTGTGCGGATAACTGACGAAATGAGATCGGCTATTGCCGGTTCTGTTCGTCGTGAGTTTCCGCCGAAAGTTAGTTCTGCCATTTCCGTAACTTTTCGGCTCTCGTGAAATTGATTTAGAGACTCGCGAAAGCTTCTATTTTGTGAGATATATGCAAATACGTTCTCTTGATACCTCCCTGAAAAATTATTCTGATTCATTATACATTTCAGTACTAGATATACTAAATAGTTGACAATAAACTTAATATGTTATGTTCATATATATTTCAGTAATTGTTTTACTTTCCGGAGAAGAATATGTCTAACTATTTGTTCAGCTCTGTGTAGTTGGCAGACCTGTTTGTTAAGAATTAAGAAGCTGTTTCCGTTGGGAGATTATTAAAATTAACTGAAAGATTTTTCATTACCGTTTGTATTTAATGACGGTGGTGTTAAGTGTTACTAGTATGCATATTTCTCTATTGTAAAACTTCACGTGGGAAATTTGCTTAGTTTACGAAGCCTCTGCGTGACGGACTTTTTCTGATAGACTCCTATTTAGGCAACTGAAGTCCGTTAGACGACAGTCTAGTTTCAGTATTTAGTGCCTCTTCAATATTAATATATTTTCGCCAAGAAGTCAATTGGCTCCACCGATGTCTTGTACTATAGGTAATCCAGAGGAGTAAATATGATGTTACCTCTTTGGACGAGAAAGGAAAATCATATGAGGACGTTCATAAATGAATTTGGCCTGTCGTATATCCTCCTGTAGTAACGGAAGTATATAACAGCAGCATTACACATGTTATTTTAAATGTACAGAAAAATAAAGAAAAAACGAACCACATATGGGACCTCGGATGGACACTGTAGATGTGGCTACATGTGTGGACTATTGAAAATAAAATGCGCCTTTATTGAAAGAAATCTCTACCAATGAATTATTCAATTCCCAATATAGGATCCTATAACCTACAGCTAACCGACTCATATAAAATAGCCACTATCCCTCAGCTTCAGTCTGGACAAATCTTCAAAACATAAACCTAATAGCTGTCTCTGGCATGAATTGAAAATCAATAGCTGCTTCATACCATTGCATTAAATGTGGCAAAGAGAAAGAAGACCTTTCCTTTGAATTGAAGAACTGTCTATACGACTGCAGTCATCGGTTATGAAAGAAAATGTATCAATAGACCAAGAAAATAAACTATATGGAGCGTATATTATTATTCACTGCCCCAGGATCAAAACTGAAAAAGTCTCAGGACCACGTTAGTGAAATATGAATTAGATAGCAGCTGCAATAGGCGCCTTCCTGAACCAAAGTCTATTTTCATTGTGATTAGTATTAAGTTTATACATTAAATAACTGCGGACACGGACGTCATAATTTGCACTGACTCTCTTAGCTCATTACATTCATTAAAACATGTATAGTTCACATCCACTCATCTCGTACATATTACACAAAATCCAGACATTAAACAAAAGATTCAAAAGATTAACTATGAACTGGTTACCCGGACATACAAACATTAGACAAAGCACACAAGTAGACGAACTCACACATACTGTACATACTCAATTCATGGCTGAAATCTTGGCTTGCCACAACTGACAAATAACACCGAGAACTGAAACATATACCTCGTGAATGACCTTCCTCAAAAAGGCTATTAAGAAGAGAAGAAGTAGTTTTAACGAGATTAAGAATTGGCCATTCACGACTGACTCACACTTGCTTACTTATTGGAGAAAAATAACCTTTCTGCCAACACTGTAACTGTAGACTTACTATAAAACATATACTAACTGACTGCTATCTAAGGACTCACATAGACCTACCATACACATTCACTGAATTACTACATGACCGTAGCCAGTATAAAGACCACGCATTACACTACTTGAAACATAACATTTTCAAAAAATTATATTGTAGGACTATAATGAAAATATTGCAGGAATGAGCAAACTTACGTAAATATAATGAAGTGATTATAGGAATTTAACTGATTCGTCGCTAAATCACTCTGGTCTCGAAATGCGATTATTGTAAGAATAATAAATATAATAATATTCATCTTCCAAATTTAGATAACTACAAGTATCTAATGTATTTCTGTAATGGAATTAAAAAAATTACTTCATTACTCGAAATTATTATTGACTACAAAAATGAACAATTTGTACTTTGAACCATTGTCAGTGTGTGTGTGTTGGCGTCTGAATCCATGGTTTTAGAGACAATACACTGAACTCAACTCAGCGTTCTAAAATTCAATGAAGGACATAATTCCTGGGTGACCTAATTTGCTGAAAAGAAGCAAAACCATTAAAAGTGCTCAACAATTTTCTAAATACTAATAAGGTGTACTTCGTTTTAGTTAATCTATTATTGTTCCATTTGATGTGCAATAATTGTTTTGTTTTTTCAATTTTACATCACACACAAATCTCGTATATATACACACACACATTTTTTTTATTTCTCCTGATAGTAACCCTATGAGGAGTTATTTATTTGAATACATGTTCCATTGCCACATGGCATATTACATGTATGATTTTGTTTAAATACATTTTTATTTTACAATATATACACGTTAATCATTAATCTACTCAAATATAATATAAAAAAATAATAAAATAAAATATTAAAATAAAGATAATTACAAATAAGATTAATAAATGAAATGAAAAAATAAATAAATAAAATAAGAACAAGAAAAAGCAAATCAAATAAAGTCAAACTCAACCGATGTTTAATTTGCGAGTCTATGTAAGGTAAATATATTGAAATATGATTGCCATTCCTCACAATCAACTTTACATTCTAATGTATTTTTGCTACATCCATATCTATACCTTTGATAAACATTATAAGTTCTTTATTATATTTATTAAATATAATATGAGGTGGTTCTGACCAATTACCTCCTTTTAAAATTATGCTCATTGTTAAATTTGATCTATTTTGATTAAATGTTGAACAGTCATAAAGTATATGTAAAAACGTTCGTGTTGTCTGTGAGCCGCAAGTACATTTGCCATTGCCTTGAATTTTAAATCTTGTTAAATAATGTCCTGTCTGTCCATGTTCCGTTAGAAATTGTGTGCATTTGTGATGGTTACTCTTAATTGTGTTGTAGTTGTTATGAGTTATATTTGGTAACTTGATGTAAGCTGTAAGATTTGTTACATGTCGTCCATTCTCCGTTCCACTTATGTATTGTGTCGGTACGTAAGTCTTTTTTAATGTATGAGAGTGGTACGATAGAGAATTCTGAGATACGCACACACAGACATATATATATATATATATATATATATATATATATATATATATATATACTAGCGGACCCGACACACGTTGTCCTGCATTGTATTAAATGTAATAATATTATGTTTAAAACAAAAGATAATTTTAATAACACAAAAAACAACATTTGTTATGTGCACGTTTGCCTAAAAAACAAATAGAAAATAAAATATCGCGAATTTTTTATTCAGACTTCCCTTATAACCCCTACTCCCGTTCGAACCTAAAAAATTAAATATAGCTTATAATCATGGAAGAATTAATGCTAATTTACGGATAGAGTTTTGTAAAGTTCGGTTCAATCGTTAGTGCCCAATAAAATTGTTGGCTCCCACTTTAATTTTTTAGTGTATACCTCGTTTATACTTTGTTATATTACAAAAGTGAATATAACAAAAGTTACTCTAATTAACAAAATAAACAACTTTTATCTTGTGCACATTTGCCGAAAAACCAATAGGAAACGGAATATGGCTATTTTTAATTTTAGACCTCCCTTACGACCCCAACTCCTGCTACATCTGCCGAGCTGATTTGTGACTCAAACTATCCAGGGCATCACACAAACGCGTAAAAAAAAATTCATTCAAATCGGTCCAGCCATTTAGGAGGAGTTCAGTGACATACACACGTACACTAGAATTATGTACATAAAGATATTTATTGGTATTGAAAACGTATATATTATCATGTCTGAGTGATAAGCTTGAATGCGATGGCCAAGTAAAATACATAAATATAGTGGCGTGAAGTACTATACACCTCGTTTCAGATGTTTATTCAGCATTGGATTGAATTTTATGGACGCTGAAAACAAATTAATTTCAAAAAAAAAAAAAAAAAAAAAAAAAAGGAGATGTAAAGGGCAGGCATCCGTTGGTAGAAATCTCCAGTATCTTGATCTCGGGCTTGTGTCTTCCATCATTAATATTCAGCCCTTACACCCCTGCCCTCTCCCCTTCCCATTTCATACTCCAATACCCTCTCTCTTCCCTCAATCTTCTCCCTTTCTCCGGGCTTATCGCTTATCCGATTCACCTACCGCTTCACCCTTTACTATATATTTTAGTTTGCAATTGCTGCTTTCTAAACTGATTAAGTGCCGGAGATTTTGGGTTACACCTGTAATCCGGGGAGGGGGTGACTTGTCAATTTCACAGCCACTTCTGGGTAATTCTTCTCTTCTAATTAGCCTTTTTGAAAAAGGCCATCCACGAAGCATATGTTTCAGCTCTCGAAGTTTGTTGTCAGTTGTGGCAACCAAAGATTTCTGCCATTAATTTAGTGTCATATGTTTATATACACAATGATATGTATAATGTTTTGAAAATGTTATGTGTCAAAGTATTATATATTTACGTAAGTATGCTCATTTCTACATATATTTTCAGTATTGCCCTACATTATACTTTTTAGAACATGTTGTTATGTTTCAAGTAGTGTAATACGTGGTCTATATACTGGCTACGGTCATTTAGTAATTCTGTGAATGTGTATGGAAGGTCTAGTGAGACCTTAAATAGCAGTCAGTTAGTATATGTTTTATAGTAAGTCTACAGTTACAGTGTTAGCAGTAGTGTTCTTCTTCTTCAGTAAGTAAGTGCGAGTCAGTCGTGAATGGCCAATTCTTAACCTCGTTAAAACTACTCCTTCTCTTCTAAATAGCCTTTTTGAGGAAGGCCATCCACGAATTTTCTTGGTCTATTGATAAATTTTCTTTCACAACCGATGACTGCAGGCGTGTAGACAGTTCTTCAATTAAAAGCAAAGGTCTTCTTTCTCTTTGCCACATTTAATGCAATGGTATGAAGCAACTATTGATTTTCAATTCATGCCAGAGACAGCTATTAGGTTTATGTTTTGAACATTTGTCCAGACTGAAGCTGAGGGATATTGGCTATTTTATATGTGCTGTAGGTTATAGGATCCTTATATTGGGAATTGAATAATTCATTGGTAGAGATTTCTTTCAATAAAGGCGCATTTTATTTTCAATATTCCACTCATGTAGCCACATCTACAGAAATCCGAGGAGGGGGTGACTTGTCAAATTACAGCCACTTTTGGTACTTCTTTTCTTCTAATTAGCCTTTTTGAGGAAGGCCATTCACGAAGTATATGTTTAACTTCTCGAAATCTGTTGTCAGTCGTGGCAAACCTAGATTTCAGCCATGAATTGAGTATCATATGTTTTGCTTGGGCTTGAATATCTTGATGTGTGCAATATGTCCGGGTAACCAGTACATAGTTATTCTTTAGTTTAATGTCTGGATTTTGTGTAATTTGTACGAGATGAGTGGATGTGAACTATATATGTTTTTAATGAATGTAATGAGCTAAGAGAGTCAGTGCTAAGTATGACGTCCGAGTCCGTACTTATAAACTATGTTTTTGTACTGAATTGTCTTATAACAGATTTCCCTTAAGGATCAACATTCTACCTAGGGATGATGAAAATGAGGCCTGTTCAAAACTATTACATAGTATTCACATATTATATATATATATATATAATATGTTCAAAATCTCCTTTTTTTTTTTTTTTCTCCCAAGAGCTAAAATTTTGAAGTTTTTAAGGTATTGACCTTTTGCAATAGGTTAATATATTTGGTATTTAAGCTTGTAATAGAACGTTTCATGGTATATCAGCTTATTCTTAATATGAAGGAAGTCTAAAAATTCCGTCACGCAGGGGCTGCGTAAACTAAGCAGATTTCTCACGCAAAGGTTTAAAATAGATATGCATACATACGGGTGACAATGCCGTGAAAGTTAAGTGAATAAATACAAACGGTAATGAGAAATCTTTCAGTCAATTTACAATACAAGTTGATAATCTCTACAACGGAAAGCGGCTGAATTCTAAACAACAGGTCAGCCAACCTCGTAGCGCTGAATAAATAGATAGACCGAAAAGACAAACAATTAAAGAAATATATCTGAATATAACATATTAATTTTGTTGAAAATTATATACTATAGTTAGTTGAGTAATTTGAAATGAATCAGAATAATTTCTATCTCAATCACTCAGATTTTTGAAATCCTAGAACAAAAGAAGGGGGGGGGATCAAAAGAGCTTATTTGTTTGTATCTCGTCAAATAAAGCTTTGTTGAAAACAATATTTGGTATTTAACATTGCAATGAGGTGGTTCATGATATAACGGCTTAATATTAATATGGCACTAGTAGGAGTGGGTGATTACTGAAAGCAGTATCTATAAAATCCAAATGTCTTGGTTAATACTCATTATAAGGAAAAAATGTATAAAAAAATATTTATAGTAAACATAATTTTCAGTACGATTGTTTCAATACAGTGTTTCGGTACGACGTATAGTAACAAAGCTATTTCAAATTCCCGAAATTCCTCACCTCTCCCCCCCCCCTGGTCCGATTTCAGACGTTAACGAACTAGATCTTTCTTTTTACATAAAACGACTAAATATCGAGTTTGGTAACGATTAAACGATAACTGCGACCGCTAGAGCGGTCCCCGATACATATATATATATATATATATATATATATATATATATATATATATATATATATATATCTGTTACCGCTCTAGCGGTCGCAATTATCATTTAATCGTTACCAAACTCGATAATATATATATACTAGCTCAGATACCCGGCTTCGCCCGGGAATTCATTTGAGGCTGGATGGTGATGGTATTTTTTTGGCAAGGCTTTACTTTGCACAATATTTTGACATTGACCCTTTCCAGTGTTTAGGGTTAATACCCGTCGTTTCTGTGGGTTTGTTAATAATAAAATTATTTTTTTATGTAAGGCTTTACTGTCCTTCATACTGGCATATTTCCCGTTTCCTGTGCATTATACATAGGTTTAAATTATTAAGGACAAAATATTGTAATAATATTTATAATTTCAATTAATTTTTTCAGGTGAGGCACCTGGTAGTTCATATTGAAAAGAATTGTTGAGGAAATTTCTCTAAATAACAAGATAAACAACTTTTGTTATGTGCATAGTTGCCGAAACCCCAATAGGAAAGGAAATATCACTATTTTTAATTTCAGGCCTCCCTTATAACCCCCACTCGTGCCCGTTCCTAGAAATGTTAGTGTGGCTTATTATAAGGAAGGCGTTCGTGCTAATACACATACCGAGTGTTTCATTTAGTTCGGTTTAGTCTTTTGTGCGAAATAAAATTGTTGACTTCCGCAGTAGTTTTTAACGTATAACTCATTTATACTTAGGTATACGACAAAAGTGTATATAACAAAAGTTACTCTAAATAACAAAATAAACAACTTTTGTTATGTGCATGATTGCCAAAAATACATTAGGAAACGAAATATTGCTATTTTTAATTTCAGCCCTCCCTTATAGCCCCCACTCCTGTTCGTTTCAGAGAATAATAACATAGCCTAAAGTCTAAGGTGGGTTAGTTGTAATACACATACCAAGTTTCATAAAATTCGGTGCAGCCGTTTATGCGTGAAAAGGTAACAAACAAACAAACAGACACCAAAGAAACAAAATGCAGTTATGGTGTCTATGACATGTGAAACGAAAAGTTATCCTGAAATTTTGCGAAAAAAATCAATGTACAGACAGAGGTTACAATTTTATATATATATATATATATATATATATATATATATATATATATATATATATATATCTTTGAATGGACCTCCTTTTCGTCATCTCCTAGGAAGGATCGATGGACATTGAAAACATTTTTCGAAAATAGCGTCATGATTACGTCCTCAATAGCTGATTTCCATTAAGGGAAATCTGCTAATACTAAAAAATGCAAATATCTCCGCTAATATTCGAGATACAGGAAAAATACATAGATTCATTTTTATTGGCAATTAGATTGGCGACAAGATTGGTTAAATATAATTTTAAGTTCCATCTCATAATAATACCATATTTTCCCGCCTATAACCCCCTCCCTCTGTCCCTCTATACATACATATATATGAAAAGATCACAGTATCCTCATCTCCGATGAAGGAAGTTTGAAGGCTTTTATTTTAAAAATCGCGTCATGAGTACAACCTCAAAAGCTGATTTCCCTTATGACAACTAAAAATCATACTTCGCCAACAAATATTGGGTTGATGCAAAATTAATGCAGGTTTCCTCTATTGCGATATCTTAATTCAAATTGTGTAAACAAAGCGAATCCTAACATTGGTCATTATTATACCTAAACAAACCGTAACTAATACTCCCTCTTTCACCATGAATTTGATCAGTAAAATCGTTTTGTTTAGTATGTTCAAAGGTCTTAAATCGAAAGATCGACTTCCACTTTTTCAGGCATCTGGATACCTTTTTGAGGGAGAAAAATTTTCAAAACCACCATGAAATTGAAAATTCGTTTCGTGACTTGAGTCCAGGGATTCAGATTTTTTTTCTGGTGGAATAAGAAAACTTGTTGAACGTTGGCAAAAGTGCATTGATTCAGATGGAAATTATTTTGATTAAATATATATAGTTAAAGTAAAGATATGACCTATTTTCAATGAATATTAAAAACCTGCATTAATTTTGCATCAACCCAATAGTTACGGTTATATATTCCCATTATTGGTCTGCCGTTGTGCATGGTGAAAAAATTAAAGGGGCTTACCTACGCCATTTCGGGAAATCTGGGCGCTGTAATTTCGAGTGCACGATAGGAATCTCCAGTCTTTGCTGAAGAGTATGACACTAATGAAATGAGTGCATGTGTAACTAGAAGGTAGAGCAGAAATAAGAAGGTTAGACCCCGATAAGGAAATAACTTTAAGCCCGCGAATCCAATATTAGCATAATTATGGTCGAGTAGCTAGAATAAGAAGAAAGGCTGTGGGTCAGCTACCTTCAGCCTTTCAATCAGAGTACTTCTTCGGGACTAAATTCCAGATTATAACATTTTAGTCTAAAAATCGCTCGCACTAAATCGCCAATTTCTTATGAATTAGCATATATCATTTTTTTTAACATTAGCAGATTTCCCTTAAGGGAAAACAGCTATTGAGGTCGTACTCATGACGCGATTTCTGATTTTTTTTCTTCAAATGACTATCGATCCTATCTTGGAGATGACGAAAACGAGGTCCGTTCAAAACAGTATATATATATATATATATATATATATATATATATATTTGTCTGTTACCGCTCTAGTGGTTGCAATTATTGTTTAATCGTTACCAAACTCCATATTTAGTCGTTTTATGTAAAAAGAAAGATCGTGTTTGTTAACGGCTGAAATCGGACAAGCGCACAGTGGGCCGGAATGCCAATCTAGGTGGAAATAATTCATGAAATCAAAACATCTAATTAGGTTATTTTCCTTAATCTGGAACGCCTATTAATCAAATATGGCATGGTATTTTGGAATTAGCACCCGTACAAACATCACAAGAGTACACAAACAATGACAAATCCGATGTTTTCATTCTAATGATTAACAAGTTTGCAGCTCAATTTTACCTAAAAATTTACTTAGAAAGGTTGTTTTTTTCTGTATTTAAATTATCGAAAGTAAATTATTAAACTATTTTATTAAGATGGACACCATATCCATAGGTAAGTTAATAATAAAAATACAATAATATCTCAAAATTATACGAAATAAAAAATTTTAACATCCGTAAAAAAAATATACCGCATAATACCGCTAAGATAATTATGTATGTTGTTGTTTATAATACAAACTAACATTTCATAAAAAAAAGAATTGCTAATATTTGCTAACTTTGTCGTACGGGCTATATTCAGAAAAAGAAATCACGATTACGAGACAGGACGTTTTTCTTCTTTGGCAAAGCTGTTCAAACACAAAGCCAATAATTGAGACCATTTTGCCACAATTTGCTGTGAAAAATATCCAAAAACATTCATTGGAAAAATTGACCAGTAATTTAAACCATTTGTTGTCAAAATTAAAATTAAATGGCAAGAAGCTGGACGATACAAAGATTTGTTTCTTAAAAAAATACTACTAGGTTGGATAAAATTTTCACATTTATATGTATATGTGATGAAGAGGAACCTCTGCCATCTACTTCTGGAGGTCGACCAATTAAGCCATTTGAAGACTGCTGTGCTAAAACAAAGACAACCAAAATAGGAGATATATAATAAAAAAAGACCTTTAAATGAAATAGTGTTTGCTTCTGAAGTCGCTGTAAGAAAGTCGGGAAAACGTGATGAAGCTAACACCATTAAAGAAGTAGCTCTTTGTTCATCTGATGTAGCTACTCAAATTAAAAAACTTCAAATGAGTAAACTTAATGAAACCCGCCCATTTACTAACGAAGAAGCGTTAGCTATTTTCATTGACTGTAAGTTGTCAAAAAAATCATATAAGTTGCTTCGGAATCATGCATTAAACATTAATCATAAAATATTTTGGTTTGGAGCAATCCTTTTCCTTCGTCCACACGAAACTGCAGGCCGCTAAAGTTTGTTTTCCAAAGAAACCACCGATTTGACTATCACCGAAACAAATAAAATTAAACAACAAATAGAGTCGCTGCAACCTACTAAAGTAACTTTGGAAAATATAGATATCAATGTTCATTACAAATTTTTGCTGGTCATGGTGGACGGAAAAGTTTGTAATGCTCTAACAGGGACCAAGTCAAGTCAGAGATGTTATATATGTGGAGCAACTCCAAAATTGAAGAATGCTATTAATCCATTAGGATCTCATGATATCAAAGAAAATTATGATTTTGGAATTTCCCCATTGCATGCCTGGATTACGGGTAGGTCACTCGAATGCTTCATGCATATAAGTTACAGACGTATTATAAAAAAAATGGGCCATCACAACCAATGAACACAAAAAAAACTAAAAAATCGAAAAATGGAAATTCAAAAAAAATTTAAAGATGAGATGGGATTAATAATTGATAGACCTAAACCCGGATTTGGTACAAGCAATGACGGAAATACGGCAAGACGATTTTTCAAAAACCACCAAAAAAGTGCCACTATGACCGGACTAGACGACGAACTTTTAAAAAGATTTTACATCATCTTGACTACTTTGTCATCTGGCTATGAGATTAACGTCGACAAATTCCAAACATACGTTCAAGATATAAGAACGTTATACCTAAGTACATATTCATGGTATTACATGCCCGTGACTGTTCTTACAATTTTGACCCATAGCACCCAAATAATTAAAAAGTGCATTGTGCCTATCGGAGGAGGCTCAGGAGTCTCGAAATAAAGATTTGAGGCGATTTCGAGAGTGCCATACCCGGAAATGCTCTCGATTAGATACAAATACGAATTTAGCACAAAGGTGACTTCAGATCCTTTAATTAATTCTTTTAGGAAGGAGACCAAGAAAAGTCGAAAACGTTTACATAAGGATGTGCTATCGCTTTTGCAGCCTCCAAGTTCTAATATAAATAAAGATTCAGAAAGCGATAGTGATAGTGATGATTATCTGATAATATCTCCCATTAACTGTTCTTCTTTTGTGATTTCAATTGGTACCTATGTTTTGGATATTTTTCTTTATATATTATGGTTATTATTTTCTTTATATATTGTGGTTATTATTTACGACTAAATAATTGTATAATAATAATAAAACCATAAAACACTAAAAAATAACAAGTTAGCAGTTTTTTCCACCTAGATCGGCCATCCGACCCACTGTGAAGCGGAGAGGGGTTTTAGTGGGGAGGATTATCGAAAATCCGAAATATCTCCGTTACTATACGTCGGATCGAAGCATTCTATAGAACCAATCTTATTGCAAATTATATTTACTATAAACATCGGTATACACCTTTATTCTCTATCTTGAATATTAACCGAGATATTTGCATTTTTCAGTTTTCAGCCTTCAGCAAACCCCCACTTCTACTCATGTTTCATAAACAATACACTGTTATGTAATAAACCACATTATTCAAAGCTTAATAAATTACAGTACTATTTATAGTAAATTTTTTCAATAAAATCAACATGTTATATTCTGATATATTTCCGTAATTGTTTTTCTTTCCATTGAGAAGTTGGCACTCCTGTTTGTTTACGTTTCAGGTGCTTGCCGCCTGGAGGTTTCTTAATATTGTTTGTATTTATTCACTCGACGTTGACGGTGCTATAGTGTTACCAGTATGTAGATTTATCTATTGTTAAAGATCACAAGGGAAATCTGCTTAGTTTAAGCAGCTCCTGCGTCACGGACTTTATTTAGTAATTCATGTAGTGTATTATTTGTAAAACATACAGCCTGCAAAAAGATTCTATGATTTGGCCAATATGAGAACAAACATACAAGTTGTAAGAAGAAAAATATTGGGTATTTTAGTTCGTTCTCAACCTCTAAAGTGGCTTGGCTAAAAATACGATATTTGATCTTACTAAAGCTAATATTTAACCAAACTTTCAGGTTTCAAACTTAGTTTTGTCTGATATATGAGGCCGAATAACATGGGTTCCTTACGAAATTAAAGTGCCTCGAGCCAAATATTCACCCTTTACTTTATTCAAGTACATATTGGAAACTTGACATAAAAATTTATAATTTTGTTATATATTTTATGTGTACGGTCTTTTTTTCCTTGTATGAGGATAAGTATAATTACAACTGCAATAATTTAGGAATAATAAAGAAGTAAGTCAGTAAATTAAAAGGTCCGTCAGAAAGCTTGGGCTGCGTAAGCTAAGCAGATTTCCCACGCGAGGGTTTACAATAGATAAATATACATACAGGTAACACTACCGCGAATGTTAAGTGAATAAATACAAACGGTAATGAGATACGTTCAGTCTATTGACAATACAAGTTAATAATCTCAACAACGGAAAGCAGCTGAAGTGTAAACAAACAGGCCTGCCAACCTCGTAGCGCTGAATAGATAGATAGACCCGAAAGACAAACAATTAATGAACTGTATCTGAATAATATATATTATTTTTATTGAAAACAATTTACTAAAGCTAGTGCTGTAATTTGTAATGAATCATAATCAGTTTTAACTTTATCACTCAAATTTTAGTAATCATCAACAAAAGAAGGGGGGAGGGCAAACAGAACAGTCAGCAGTATTTGCACATATCTCACAAAGTAAAAGTTCAATGAAAACAATATTTGGTATTGAACCTTGTAATAAAGTGGTTCATGAAATAAAAGCTTATTGTTAATATGACATTAGTAGAAATGAGGGTTGCTTTGATGCTGAAGTCTCAAAACTGAAAAATGCAAATATCTCGGTTAATATTCAGGATAGAGAATAATTGTATATAACAATATTTATAGTACATTTAGTTTACAATAAGAATGGTTCTAAAAACACTTTTTCGATCCGACGTATAGTAAGAGAGTTATTTCGAAATTCCTACCCTCTAAACCCCCCCCCCTTCTCCTGGTCTGATTTCAGCCGTTAACGAACTTGATCATTCATTTTACATAAAACGACTAAATATCGAGGGTGGTAAAGATTACGTGTTAATCGTAACAGACAAATATATATAGATATATATATATATATATATATATATATATATATATATATATATATATATAGTTTTGAACGGACCTCGTTTTCGTCATCTCCTGGGTAGGATCGATGGACATTTGAAGATAAATTTCGAAAATCCCTTAAGGGAAATCTGCTAAAAGTCATGTTATACATATAGTGTAATTAACATTTTGCCAAATTACTCCACTAAATGTAATTATAAAGCCAATAGATATTAGAAAATGTATTCTTTGAATTTGAAATATTTTTCCAACAAATGTATTATTAATGTTTGCTATGTAAGAATAAGTCATTTAATTTGTTATGATTTACTAAATATTAATAGCTTTGTTAAAGCAAACAAAACTTTTTTTTCCCCCAGCACTTAATGGAAATAAACACATTTCGTTTCATTTAATTGTCATATCGTGAGTCGAACTGATGTCATTGTTTCAAAGGGCAATGGTTTACGGAGTTTCCCTTTTGAACTCTTTTATTTTATGAATTGTGATAAACTAAACCTTATTTCGAAAAATCAGTATGGTCGATAGTATATATTTAATTAATACTATTAAGGTCTTCGGGTCTTGACCGTGTCTTCATATTGGTTGCCAACGTTTCGCTAGACATGCTTCTAGCTTCCTCAGGGCTATCTCTGAGACTCAGTCAGACTCAGTCTCAGAGATAGCCCTGAGGAAGCTAGAAGCATGTCTAGCGAAACGTTGGCAACCAATATGAAGACACGGTCAAGACCCGAAGACCTTACTAGTATTAATGACCAGGACCGTGGAAGTCTACGAGTATATTTATATATTTAATATTTGACTTTGCTACCTAAAATTGTCAGCCAATTATTGGTACTTTAAGTACAATCTAGAGAGAGCCCAACTTCATATCAGCAGATTTCCCTAAAGAGAAATATACTCATTACGCGATTTTTGAAAATTTTCCTCAAATGTCTATCGAACCTACCTAGTGGATGGGGAAAATGAGGCCCGTTCAAAAATTATATAAATAAACAAACTCTCCCTCTCTCTCTCACACACACACACACACACACACACACACATATATATATATATATTTTTGTCGGTTACCGCTCTAAAAATCGCAATTATGTATGATCGTAACAAAACCCTATGTATAGGCGTTTCTTGCAGAACTAAAGACATGTTCGTTAATGGCTGAAATCGAAAAAAGCCCATCCATGGAAACACTATATTGGAGAAACCATGAAGTGGGATCTTCCTGCATTCTGCATAAGAACCGCTGTAAACAAAGATAGGAGTTGTAGACATCAGTGTACTGTTTGAATGGTGGCAAAATTCAATTTTCGTTGAATGAGAAAATAGACGAAGGTCGAAAGATGGAAAAACACATAAATCTATTTGACTTATTTATTTCATTTCACTCTTCATGTATCACATCCTCACAGATACAGACCTAAACATCAACATCATTTGACCTTCTAGCAATTTTTCAAGATCAATGCGAGGACTTCACCAGCGGCAACCCTTTTAAGGAAACCAATCCTAAGTTAATTTAATGGATTGGCTAATGACATGAATATAGTTGAATATAGTTTTCTCTCTGTATCGATGCATTTATTTAAAGTTTCATATCTACAATATATTAAATCAAGAATCTGGGAGAATCAATCTATTTGAGTTCATCTTCATTGGCAACACAAAAGAGAGTGTATAAAAACTTAAAAATCTTCTTAATTGTTTTCATTTTCTCCCAAGAGCTAAAATTTTGAAGTTTTTAAGGTATTATACCTTTTGCAATAAGCTAAAATATTTGATATTTAAGCTTGGAATAGAACTTTTCATGATATATCAGCTTATTCTTAATGTGAGGGGATGCAGAAGACTGACTAATAAAAAATGCAAATATCTCCACTAATATTCGAGATACAGAAAAAATACATAGATTGATATTTATTGATAATTAAATTGGCAACAAAATTGGTTATATATAAGTTTAAGTTCCATCTCATAATAATAACATATTTTCCCGCCTCTACCCCCCCCCCGCGGTCCCTCTATACATGCACATATATACGAGTATATGAAAGGATCTCATTATCGGCATCTCCGATGGAATGAAGGAAGATTGAAGTAATTTTTTAAAAATCCCGACATGAGTACAACCTCAAAAGCTGGTTTTCCTTATGACAGCTAAAAATCATGCTGCTTCGCCAATATCAGTTTCACATCTAAAATATATTAGATCTAGAATCTGGGAGAATCAATCTATTCAAGTTTATCTTCCTTTGCTACACAAAAGAGAGAGAGTCACTTAGAAATGTAACCACAATTAAAACAATTAGGTTATTCCATGTAGATCTGGTAAAGCTCAGGAATGTCTCAAGTGCGAAAGTAAGGTATCAAGCTACCTATCAGAGTAAACTTATGCTCAGGGCACAAAAACTTTAAATTTTGGGAATTTAGGTCATTCAAAAATAATTCCATTTTATCACCGAATAATTCAGTATCCATCCCTACATTTTTCGAAGTATTTGTCCAATCACCATAATACCAAAGGACAAGAGAACCGGTTTAAGAAGTAAATCACAGCATAAAAAAATAGATGTCATGTACGCATATAAAGGTTTATTGAATTTATTACAAAAAGTCCGTCACGCAGGGCCTGCGTAAATCAGCTCTTAGCAGATTATCTTGTCCAGGTATAACACACAACTGATCTCATCTCACCACATATTCTCTATTTCTCCTGTACTAAACGCTGGCAACAAGAAAGTACGAATAACTCGCTTAATACTTGATTAGGAAAAAAAATTATATAAAAACAATTGTAAACCATCAATAGATTAACAAGATTGTTTCTATGACATTTTACGATCCGACTCAATATAACCTAGATATTTTGGATTTTTGAACCACCCTCCTTAAACACCCTCGTCTTATTTCAGCGAATGATAAATATGATCTTTAACTTTCGCTGAAACTAATAAATATCGAGTATGGTATAAATCAAATAAACATTTTCCAGACAAGAACGTAAACTCTTAATTGATGGCATCATCACACAACGACTATGCATGTGTCTCGCACAGTAAACGTTCAATGAAAACAATACTTGGTAATGAAGCTTGAAATGAAGTGGTTCAGGGTAAACAGCTTATTGTTAATATGATATGAGTAGGGGTATACTGAAGGCTGAAAACTAAAAAATGCCAGCATCTCCGTTAATATTAAAGATAGAGAATAAATGTATATAGCAATATTTACATTACATTTTATTTTCAATAAGATTGATTCTATATATTTTTTCCGATTTATAATGACGAAGATATTTCAAATTTTTGAACTTCTCTCCTCTAAACCCTCCCTCCCACTTTTTCTATTTAAGCCATTAACGAACTTGCCTGTAGTTCTGCAAGAAACGCTTATATATAGGGTTTTGACTTATCTCTCATATATAAATTACGACCTTTTGAGCGGCAACCAACAAGTATAAATATTTATATATATATATATATATATATATATATATATATATATATATATATATATATATATATATATATATATATTGAAATTGAATTTTCCCACCATTCAAACAGTACACTAATGTCAACTACCCCCTGATATCTTTGTTTACAGCGGTTCTTATGCAGAAAGCAGGAAGATTCAACCTCATGGCTTCTCCTGTATAGCGTTTCCATGGATGGGCTTTTTTCGATTTCAGCAATTAACGAACTACCTATAGTTCTGCCAGAAACGCCTGTATATAGGGTTTTGTTACGATCATACATAATTGCGACCTTTAGAGCGGTAAACGACAAGTATAAATATATTTATGTGTGTGTGTGTGTGTGTGTGTGTGTGTTGTGTGTGTGTGTTGGGTGTGTGTGTGTGTGTGTGTGTGTGTGTGTGTACGTGTGGGGTGTGTGTGTATTTATATAATTTTGAACGGACCTCATTTTCGCCATCCACTAGGTAGGTTCGATGGACATTTGAGGAAAATTTTCACAAATCGCGTAATGAGTACATTTCTCTTAAAGGAAATCTGCTGATATGAAGTTGGGCTCTATTTAGAATGTACTTAAAGTACCAATAATTGGCGGAAAATGTTTTACGTAGCTAATTCAAATGTTCCATACTATCACCCATCCTCATTGTCTCAAATGAGATTAAATTTACCACAATTCAATAAAATAAAAGAGGTCAAATTACTCTAACCTTTGAACACTGATATTCATGGATACGAGGATTCTCAACTTGGGTTCCAGAATTCGATAGGGATAAGGGAATGTTTCCGGGAATTCATTCTGCCCTCCACATTTCCCTTAATATTCCCTTAAGCCAAGGCCAAATCTTTTTCCGATTCAAACGGTTCAATACAGTCAAGAGTGTGTGGGAAGATTCACAGCAGGTTCGTTCCGTATAAAAGATAAAAAAAAAAAAAGAAGAAGAAAAAGTAAAATTTTTGGTTGAGCGGCCTATGAATGTAAGATTTATACACTACAGCAGGGAGCTCAAGTCAGCATATGTTAAAAAAGCTCAAGTCAGTATGTTAAAAACTTCAGAAAATAAAATTACGGAATAGTTTAGAATATCGTTTATAATACGAATTATGAGTTATCTCTACACGTATTTCTATTATTTGCTCAGAAGTAGTACAGATTCATTTGAGTTTTCTAATAGTGATAATAAGTTGCAGACAAAACAAATTTTTAAAAGTTAAAAAATGCATGCACCACAGATTTTCCAATCAGTCTGTGATCTATTAGCACAGATATTTTTTCATATATACGGAGTGGTAATTTGACAAAGAAAACCACCGTTAAAAAATTATAGTTACTAATTACATATTTTAATATATAATCTCATACTATATTAAAATAAATACTTATTGAATTTAAAGTTATAAGCAGTGGCTTGTGATGTCTGCAAACATTTTCGCGGCCTTCTTACGGAGTAAAAGTTTACGTTAATGGAAACTAATTTAAGGTTGACAATTTCTTTCTCAGTTTTCAATAGATTTTTTTTCTAATTTCGTTGTTAAATTTATAATTTCATTGTCAGTCTAATCTTTTTGGTTTTCAGTGTTTTGAAGTTGATGTAATAAATATCAAAATTTAAATAATTATTACTAACCTAATTAGCCATTGGTTTCATAGATGCAGCTTTTAAATTCTATTAATTTTAATGTTTGTGCAAATAGTTCGTAAAACAAATGTTAGTGTGGATACAATCTGGGTCCTCCTAGCTAATACACATAGTAATAATAGTCTAAAAAGGATCTAACCATTTTAAAAATAATATATTATTCTTAGCTGTACGGGGGTTAAGAATATGAAGACTCTCCTGTACCACTAAAATGGTTCCATGCCGTTTTTTATTGTAGTTATAGTCTGTTTAATGCTATATACAAAAGTAAATAATAATATAATTTAATTGAAACAAAAGAAATTGACAAAAATGAATTATAAGTTATTTACTAGAAACACAAATAAATGGTAGAGATAGAAAATAAAGGAATTGACACTTAATGCTGTGAAAAGTAAAAAAAAAAAGTACAAGATTTTATTAAAAGATAAATGAAGATATATAGAAAATCACACCTTATATGTTGAAAATATGTTATTTCAAGTAAACAATAGGGTTGAAAGTGAATAGTTAAAAAGTCCGTCACGCAAGGGCTGCGTAAACTACACAGATTTCCCACGTGAAGTTATACAATAGCGACATCCATACGAGTGCCGATCAGTTACGGAAACGGACGAACGTTTTTTTGCTTGATCGTTACCAAACTTGATGTTTAAACGTTTTATGTAAAAATAAAGGTCATGTTCGTTAATGGCTGAAATCGGACCAATGGGAGGGGGGTAAACCCCCCCCCCCAATTGGAGAGGGGGGGTTTTCGAAATATATCCGTTCCTATACGTCGGATCGAAAAATTGTATAGAACCAATCTTTTTGAAAATTAAATTTACTATAAATATTGGAATATATATTTATTCTCTATCTTACATATTAACCGAGATATTTGCATTTTATTGAGCTTAACGGAAATAATGAGATCGGCTAACTTGATGATACGGTTGTAGTCGTGAGTTTCTGGCTTGCTAGTTCGGCCGTTTCAGTAACTGTTCGGCTCTCGTGAAATTTCTCTATTCTAAAACTTAACTTGGGAAATCTTCTTAGTTTACGCAGCCCTTGCCTGACGGAATTTTATTAAAAAGAACGGTTAAAAATATTTGCCTGAGAAACCCTATGCTAACAAGGCGTTAAAGGAGATGAGGTTTGAGGTGCTGGGTCAGCAAATGGCGATGAAAAGAACCCTTGGTTGATTAATGAATGAATGGAGGCATTTCAGAAATGGGACGAGTCCCAACTGAAAATACCCCAAAGGAATACATTACATAGAATTGCAATCTCTAAAGAGAGGATAAGCATTAAAAGATTGCTCTGTCATAAAAAGAGAGCCCATGAGTCAAGAAATGCAGAAACATTTTCAAGTTCGAGAAACATGCATTTCTATAAGGGCGTCAAAACCCCTAAGTGGGTGTAAGGAAGAGTAAAAAAAAGTAAAAATGAATTGAATGTAATAGTTAAAGTTATATTCTTCTGGAAAATTGTAAATCCTTGTAAAAAAAGGGAAATAGGGAAAGGATTTAACGATAAAAAAGAATTGTACAAATATAACCTGATGAGAAGGATTCATTGGAAATAAAGTATAATTATGAACACTGGTGACCGTTACTGGACAACTATTCACTGGTAAGGATGAGTTGGAGAAAACCAGTAATAATTCAACAATTAGGAGAAATCAGGAAAGAGTGAAAAATTCCTGTCACACAAGACCTCTGTCATTACCGTCCTTTTTTAAGGCATCTGGAATTTACAGAATACATTTCAGTTTCATCATTAAAATCATATTAATATCTACGATCCGGGGACGTGGTGAAGCATAACAAAATAAACTTCAGATTTTGGCCTCTGCAAAGATAGAATGTAAAATAAAACCAGATTACTCTGTAATAAAGTTGACAGGTATACAGCGAAGCAGGTACAATAGAGAAAAACAAGTACGATTACTAAAAAAAAAAAAATTATAAATTACTTTTGAAAAAATCAAAAACTATGGCATAAATAAAACCCAATAGTGGAATAAATAGATAAAGAAAAAAATCCCTTGAATGTAATAGGATTTATAGGATATATATCGTTTATAGTTCAATGGCAAGGTCACTAATAAAAACACATTTTTCCCCGCAAACTTTATTCACATTGTTCTACATGTTTCGTGGCCTAAATACCTCCCCTTCAGGAGCCATTCCTTTTCAAAAAATAATAACATTAATTTTAAACAAAATGAAAAACCAATGATAATTGATTGCTACATACCGAAATTAATGGCCGTGTACTAAAGTAATGTATTTATTAAATATAATTACAGACTGCTTACTTAAATTTCTGAAGAGCATGTTCAAACTTACATTAGTTGAGACATCTCTTCCGCAAGAGGGGTGTCGTTGAAACTGAGATTCCCAAAGCAGGTTAAGTCAGCTGATTATAGATCGATTATTTTCACGTCCAAACTTGAACTCGATTATTTCGTGTCATAATTTAAAATCGATTGTTTCAATTTAAAATTTTGTAGAATGTATTATTAAGGTATTTAATTTTGGGGTTTTGTTTATTGATTTCTTTTTTCTATTTTTCAAGTTCTGAATATTCTCTTTTACTTTTCACTTGGTATTATTTATTCCTTTATTGAATATTATATTCTTTTCAGGGTTGAAAGTGTGTTTCCTAGAATTGGAATGATCCCTCATGGCAGTTTCATTTTCGTTATAATCCATACTTTTTAAGAGTTGCTTCTACCTTTTATTTGACAGATGCAAAAATAACCGATATATGCTCGGTTGCAGGCGTTACAGCTTATTTCGTATACATTATATTTTGATTTTGGTTCTATTAATTTATATTTCATTCTAATACATTTTTTGGGGGATTTTATTGTTATATTTCCAGGTTGTGTTGCATACCCCATTGAAAATTAGTTTCAGCTTTCTAGATATCTGTGCGTAGATAATTGAATGAATAGAATTGTAGTAATTTTATTGGTCTCTTTTAATTGTTTGTTTTTTTTTTTTTACTATTTTGCAATAAAATGTGCATTAAATTTATTATTGTTTCTAATCAGTTTGTGATTTATTAAAGGTATCTTTCCTGAATTCGTCCAGCCACTTCTTCCTTTAGTAAGTTGTAAGATGCATTAGTTTATTACAATACATAAATACGTTTTTTGCATTTTAGTCGAATCTAATAGTATTTGAACATTTTTTAGGCTAAGGAAAATAGTGTGTGCATTCATTGTACTCTTCATTCTCTGAAGTACTTCAAAACTTATTAAATTTTTCCTGAACATTGAAAGGCATGCTTTTTGAACTAAGTAGAAATAAATAATAGTTAGATTAGCGAGTAAGAAAATCTATTAACATAACCAATATGAATCTTCATTTTGGACTAAGAAACCGTGGCTCATGAAGAAGTACAGAATTTTCTAACTTTTATTTGAAGGATTTTTAGCACTAATGGAATCGAGTCTTTAAATGCCAAGAATAGGACTAAATGCCTTTAAAATACTATTTCATGACTAACAGATTTTTGATTAAAATATTAATTCCGATATTAAATGAAGCTAATGAAAGTTATAGAAATCATCATTTCTGACTCTGTTTTAACATTTATATTACTCCTAAAAAATTATTGAACAACAAATATTAAACACAGTATAATGAGAAGACAATTAAAAAATGCAAACCTTTTCAACATAAAACCACAGAAACCGTCAAACTTAAATATTAAATTATAAGAAATGATCAAGCATTCGTGGGAAATGTGATTCCGATTGATAGTTTTTAAAAGTTCAATTTCATCTTTATTTTTTCATAACTTCTACAGAAACATAAACTCTAAAAATGTAAATTCTGAAGGTCTTTTTCATTTCTTTTTTTGCTGATTTATTTCCTTTTTGTTCTATTTAATTTTGAATAATAAATTGTACTCGAATAATCATAAAAATCATTTGATGGTAAAAAAAAACGAATATACGTTAATTACATATTCAAAAAAATTAATAATTACATGTTGAAATAAAATTCAATTGTAACAAAATGTATATATAATCTGTGAATATGATTACGTTAATTGATTTTCAGACATTTATGCATTATTGACATCATTTTTAAAACAATATTTTGGAATCATTTTGTATGGCAATACTTCCAAAATCAACATTTAAAAAGTTTAATACATGTAATGCAATATAATAAGGAAAAAGAAAAGAGCATTGTGAACTCATTCAGAAGAGACTAGAAATGGCAACCACTAATAGTTCTTTGGTGCCATGGCAGCCCTTCGTTACAATTCCGAATAATATAACTTCTTGTATTTTTAAAAATGATAAATAATATTGCTTTAAATATGTAATTTATTTTTTCGTTTCCAAAAATTGTTAATTCCTAATAAAATGTAAACACAAATAAAAGCGTAAAACTGTGAAATTGATAATCTAAGGGACTGAAATTATTCTGAACAATAATCTATGTTACCTTAGCGTGGAATTATAATAATAATTAGATATTTCCTTTTAACATAACGCTATTCACTTATTTTCATAGCAGTAGTAAAACAGTTTTTTTGTGTGTCCATTTTGTTTTTGTGTTCCATTTCTGTTTTCTGTTCCAATTTTGTTTTTTATTTCTGTTTTATGTTGCATGTTGTTGTTTGTGTTCAATTTCTGTTTTCTGTTCCAATTTTGTTTTTTATTTCTGTTTTATGTTGCATGTTGTTGTTTGTGTTCAATTTCTGTTTTGTGTTCCAATTTTGTTTTTTATTTCTGTTTTATGTTGCATGTTGTTGTTTGTGTTCAATTTCTGTTTTGAGTTCCAATTTTGTTTTTTATTTCTGTTTTATGTTGCATTTTGTTGTTTGTGTTCAATTTCTGTTTTGTGTTGCATTTCTGTTTTTCGTGTTCATTTTCTGTTATGTAGTTTTTATTTTTATTTAAATTCATTTTGTTTCGTTTTTAATTTTATACAGTTTTTTTCCTCGAGCAACATCGCTACAGTTGCGAAGCTCCAAATAAAAAAATTGTAAAACAATCCAAACAAGAATAAAAACCAATATAATTGTTATGAACATTTAGTGACCATTAAACACTGATGAAGTTAACAATGAGGTAATGGATATGAAAGCTGATGTGTGTGAATTCAGGCAGTTTTTCTGATCATGTATGTCTTATTTCCAGAAAGATCAAATAACCAGAATGATACTCAACAAAAATACCTACATTTTTTTCTAAGGGATTAATGTTTCTGTCGAGTGTTTCCGGTGAAAATGATTATCTCAATAGGAGGCAGTAGAGTATCATTTTTAATTGTCACTCAAAAATCCAAGTTTGGAAGGTATAATAACAAGTGCTATGTGTAATTGTGATTCTATCTCATAATTGCTTATGATAGATTAATATAATAACTATAATTCTAGTAATTTCCCACAAGCACACAGCCATCAAACAATTAATTAGTCTGAAAATGACACTATATAGATGGGTGTTACACCGAAACTCCGCCTTTCCACGTTGTGGTGTCAATTAGCTGAATGGGGGAAACAAGGCATTGAGGAAACTCCCGCTTGTAATAAACCAGTAGAGCTATTTTCCGTCAAAGGCGTTCATGAAGCTTAAAAACAAACTCCTACCTTCATCGTTCTTGCGTAAAACGAATACTAATACCTGTTGATAAGAATAGATTATCTAACACACAAGGCAAATATTTTGAAATGCATGGTTTCATAAATCTAGAGTCTAGGAGACATTAGCCGCTCTCAAATTATCACATAAGTGTCTCTAGAAATTAGCTATCACGTACACAGGACCTGTCAGATATAAAATCACAAACTTACTACAAAAAGAAGGACTCACCACTACATTTAGAACCAACAACACTACAACAAAAGCTGACATAAGACATCGACAACAAGGACATTTACAATATGAACGGAGTATACAAAATAACGTGCTGTTGCAACTACACGTACATTGGACAAACTGGGAGGAGACTGAAAATGCGATACACTGAACATATACGCTCATTCAGGCTAAACAAACAAACGAGACTCTAACTTCGCCAACCATTTGAACGATCACTGACACGACCCTACAAATGTATCCGACAGCATCAAACTCCTGCACAGGCAAACAAAGATTGGACATTCTAGAGAATATGAAGATTTATATACAACGGAGGCAGCTCAACACTAGCTCAGACACGATATTTAAACCATTGCAACTACTTAAACGAAATAAAAAACGAAAGACGCCAACTGACGGACCCACGCACTAGTATCAACAAACGAAGCGACGACGAACATAGATCCAGGTTCTATCTAACCCTCCGCCGGGCGCGTGATCTCTCAGATACACAGTTTCTAGAAAAATATTTGCCACTCCTCCTAGCAGAGAGTAGTGGTGTAGTGCTTCGAGTTATGTGGTTTATAGGACTCCCCCTCAAGGTATATTGTGTCACTGAGTTTAACCGAGTCGTGTGTTTCACCTGTCATTAAATTGTATCTCCTAGATACCATGCGCCCGATCTCGTAAGTTTTTTTGAAATCTGTATTTCATAAATATGTACATCAATTAAGTTTCTCTTTATTAAATGGAATCATATAAACCTATTATTCTATTATTTTGCTCAAACATGAGCTTTCAGAAGAACTTGTACAAGGATATATTGCACGACGCAGTGACAATAGTAGACGTTTGCCAACCGAACTAAGGACGAAACTTGAAGACTACAGAGACTTATAAGAGTACACTAGCTCATTGGACCATACATTGAACTCAAGTACAGCATAAAAAAAGTCCCTCCACTACAACGAACAAAAGAAAATGATGTGAACCCAGCAAAACTGAATTAAAAATTCATAAATCAATATAAATTACTGTTGTGAGATTTGCAAAACCAAAATTTGTTTACAACACAGTTCCATGCTTTGTCCTAATTGCAATGTAGCTCTGCAAAATAAATAACAATTAAACTGGTATTTTTAAAATTTTTTGATGATTTTCATTAAGTCTTTTATTAAGTTATATTTAGATATTTTTTTATATTGTTCACAAACTGAAATGAAATATGTATAATTAAGGCATGCGCATTTAAACAATTCCTTTTGATATTTGTGTTTTTTAATTATATTTTAAAAATTATCGTCCACCATTTCTTTATATTATAATACTTGTCAATTTTAAAAATTATTTACTTCTTTCAAACAAATACTTCCTCTGTTATGGTTTCTAATCACACGCTGAACATTTTAGTGCAAAATATATATTAAAAAACTGTATTTCCGTAAAAACGGTTGAGGATGATCTGTGAGATACACGCGCCCGATGGCGGAATATTCTTGACGCGCCCGACCGAGAGTTAAATATGCAATATCAGTTTTTATTTATACCCAAACAATAGCGCAAACATTATATTAAATCAATACTTACACACAAGACACTACTACGGACAACGACCTACTACACGAAAACAATTTACTTTGACACTAGCTAAAACCCAACCTTCGTTTGACAGATCTAAGAGATAAGTAAACAGTTAACTTAAACGGACTAAAAAACGTAAAAAACCAAATCAGACCGATCTAACCTACTGACTAACGGAGAACTAACTCAGTACAACTTTTGACGGGCTTAAAGATACTCCTTTGCATCGAAAGAGCTTGCCTGTACTCGATCATCAGCCACGACGGTCTTCACTGTCAGGTATGACAACAATATCATTTATACTGGCGGTTCTAACCCTTTATTTGATTGATCACATAAGTCTTGATAATCGCATGAATTTGTATTGATTTGACATATAAAATTATATCACATTCAATTGCATATCTTACGCAATCGACAGTGACATAAGGCTAGAATTTTTGTTTTAAGGTGAAAACTGGAAGGGTAACTCCAAACTAAGCTTGGATTGATAGCGACTATTTTTCACTAGTGTCATTTACTTTGTAGCAACCGATTCGTTATCCTTTTCCAAATCCCTGCCGCACGCATTATTTTCAGTGACATTTTTCTATTTTGTATGTTTTAATTTTGTTTTGTATCTGAGAGAATGTTTACCTAAGCAATGCTGTTCTAAGCATATTGTTAAATATTGGACTACATTACATTGTCAAGCTGAGGTTTTACTTCATTTGCAGCAAAAGGGTTTTTAATTTTCGTAATCTGAGTCTAATCTGGGGTTTTAATTCCGTAAAGTGTCAGCTGCCATTTGTAATATATGAATACTTCAAATCAAGCTTAAATATCGAGATTATCTATCCATTACCTGAAAGGGTACTAACATGATTATTTAAAAAAAAATGTGTTTTAAAAATATCGTTGCCTGTTTGATGATTGACTCACCTTGAAAGCAATAGCATGCCGCTTACCTGAAACAAAAAGAAAATAAATCATTACCAGCTCTCAAAGTATTTTAATAACAACCATTAAAAATTTATTTTTTTAAATTACCTAGCATTAAAATGAGCATAATCAATTGCAAGAAAAAGGGCGAATAATAAAAATTAAATATCTTTTTTTTTTTCCTCTCCCCTCATAGTAACCCTATGAAGGGCATATTACATGTATGATTATGTTTAAATACATTTTTAGTTTACAATATATATAAGTTAATCAACTATCTACTGAAGTATTCCATAAAAGAAATAATAATAATAAAATACAATATTAAAATAAGTAAGATAATTACAAATAAAATTAATAAATTAAATGAAAAAGTGAATAAATAAAATAAGAACAAAAAATATATCAAGTAAACTTAAACTCAACCGATATTTAATTTGCTACTCTATCTAATGTAAATATATTGAATTATAATTCCCATTCCTCACAATCAACTTTACATTCTAATGTATTTTTGCTACATCCATATCTATATTTTTGATAAACTTTACAAGTTCTTTATTGTATTTATTAAATATAATATGAGGTGGTTCTGGCCAATTATCTCCTTTTAAAATTATGTTCATTATTAAATTTAATCTATTTTCATTAAATGTTCAACAGTCATAAAGAATATGTAAAAACATTTGCGTTGTCTGTGAGTCGCAAGTACATTTGTCATTGTCTTGAATTAAATATATTTAAAAAAAAGAAAACATTCACTAAAATTGGCCATACTATACACTATCAATTTCCCCGAAGGAAATTTTAAAAATTAGAAATATCTCCGTTATTAAGAGTCGGATCGAAATATTTTATAGAACCTGCCTTTCTAAACTATTGATGCTCTACAATTGTTGTCCATCTCTACTCCTTTTAACTGAGTCATTGGTATATTATTTTTTTTAGCCTTCAGTACCAGTTTCGACTTAGAACACGAGAATATATGGTGAGCTGAATTTACTAGTGTGTAATACCAGCAATGGGAAATCTGCTTAGTTTACGACGCACCTAAGTGGCGGACAATTTTTATTTAAAGTACCAAGCGTCCGATGATCGAGGCAGAAGGGATTGTGGACTGCAAAGAATATTTAAAAGATGGAATTTATGGAATAAGAAAATTATAATTATAAATTAAATACTATAAAGCAATAGAAGCTTTTTAAAAAAATAAGCTTTGACTTTAGAAAGCTATCTACAGGCCACCCTTTTCTTGGCAGTCTGTAAATAGAAATTTTCTTTAGTGACTACGTCATGAAATTGATTCGTCTTCCTACGCAGGAACCAAACCCACCACTGAATTAAATCTATTCTGGTCCTACAATAAAAGATCAAAATTGGCTTTAGAAAGCCAAAAAAAGAGGATAAATAACTTTTTTTGACTCCGAAAAGAAAATGGTGGCATAAAATTACCGCATTTTGGTAACAGTTGTGGAGTATGGATGTGGCTCTCAGTTCCATGGTTCAAGTAAAATTAAAATTTAGTCCGTCACGCAGGGGCTGCGTAAACTAAGCAGACTTCCCACGTGATTTTACAATAGAGAAATCTGCATACTAGTAACAGTTAATACCATGGTGATTAAATATAAACGGCAATCAGAAATCTTTCATTTAATTTTACTAAGCTCCCAACGGAAACGGCTTCTGAATTGTAAACAAATAGGTCTGCCAACCACTCAGAGCTGAACAGATAGGTAGACATATTCTTCAACGGAAAGAATAACAATTACTGAAATATTTCTGAATATAATATATTAACTTTATTACAAACTATTTAGTGTATCTAGTACTGTAATGTATAATGTATCAGAATAATTTTTATCCCAATCACTCAAATGTTAGTAGTCCCAGATCTAAAGGAGGGGGGGGGGATATCAACAGAACGTATTTGCATATATCTCACAAAAGAGAAGCTAACACGAGTCTAAACCAATCCCACGAGATCCGAACAGTTACGGAAGCGGCCGAACTAGCTTTCGGCGGAAACTCGCCACTGGAATCGACATTAGCCGAACTCACCGTGTCCGCTATCCGCACACACTTACTAAACATTTAAATATCTCGGTTAACCCTAGAACGGTAGTGATATTATTTCCCAATTGATAATTGGTGAAATTATTCAAAATTTGTTAATGTTTGGGACTATTTTTTTATTTTATTAAAAGATATACTTTTCTTTAACTTATATCTAAGTTAATATCTAATAATGTGCACGGCAATCCTTTCAGGCGCTTGGTTCGAAACACGTTCCGGAGGTTGTGTGCTCCATTCATATCCATTCTTATCAAGGACTATCCCACCTTCTACATTTATTGTAAATGATCTGTCAATATTGTGTGGTTGAGAGATTTTAGGTTTTTTTGCCTCCGTATTTCTTCTCTTTCTACGATTGCCTTGATGTTTTCTAAAATTTGCTGACTCTCATCGCTATCTAGCCCACTCTGTGTTGCAATCATTTCCGAAGGCTCAACCTCCTCATCACTTGGAGAATACTCCGGATCATCATCGCTGTCGTATCCATATCCATCTATTTCATAATTGTCATTTTCCCCATCTGACTCATCGGAGAGTTCTTTCAACAAATTTCTTCGTCCGTTGAATATTTTTTCTCCATTTTTCAGAGACTATAAACAGATTATTATTATTATTATTTATATTCTCTCTATACATCTTTGTCTTTTATATATTAAAAAATAAAAGTTAAAAACATTAAAAGAAAATAAATTAGAATATAAAAATAAATTGGAAGAAAATAAATTGAGAATAATATTAACTAAGTTATAGCATAAAAACCGGTTATTAGTAGCGATACGTAAATTTTACGTGCCAAAAAGTTGCGGTTAATGGTATTGATACGTAAATATTACGTGTCGTTTTTATTTCAAAAAATAGTATTGGATTAGTGGGAAGGTTCACTTAGCTGCATTTGGCGGAGGTCAAGTCCGAACAGTCTGGAGGGCTCATAGCTGAGGGGTGGGGATGGTGAGGTCGTTAACAGCCCTTTCATAACAGTTCAAAACAGATCATACGTAATTTTTACGTTCACTACCATTCTAGGGTTAATATTCAAGAAAGAGAATAAATGCATATATCAATATTTATAGTAAATTTAATTTGGAATAAGATTGGTTACATACAGTTTTCGGTCCGCAGACCGAACGTATAGTAACGGAGATATTTCGAAAATCCCCTCCCACTTGTCCGGTTTCAGCCATTAACGAACTTAATCATTCTTCTTGCATAAAACGATTAAATACGGAGTTTGGTAACGATTAAACAAAAATGGCGACCGCTAGAGCCTCAAAAGACAAACATAAATACATATATATATATATATATATATATATATATATATATATATATATATATAGAGAGAGAGAGAGAGAGAGAGAGAGAGAGAGAGAGAGAGAGAGTTTTCGTCATCTCCTAGGTAGGATGGATGGAAATTTGAAGAAATGTTTTGAAAATCTCATCATGAGTACGGCCTCAATAGCCGATTTCCCTTACTGGAAATCTGCCTTCAGCACCTTTGCCAACGTGTCGGATACACTTACAAATTAATAAATTCACACGAAATAATGTTAAAATTAAATATAAAAAGCAAATTAAAACAGTATAATAGATGCAGGCATTATACTTACTAATGGAAAATGGTTACTCTTAAAAGAGCGAACATTTATGATTAGAAACAAACACATAATGACGCATTTTAAATGTTCAAACTCCCACTGCATCTAACCCTCCTCCTCTATCCCTGGTCCTATTTCAGCACAACAATATTTGGTATTTAATCTTGGAATAAGACATTAAGTGATATGTTCGTTAATTGTTAGAGTGTGACTACTAAATGTGGGGAGTTTTCACATCGTTGAAAACTAAAAACGTCCGTCACGCAGGGGCTGGGTAAACTAAGCAGATTTCCCACGTAATGTTATACAATAGTGAAATCTCCATACGAGAGCCGAGAAGTTACGGCGGCTAGCTTTTGGCTGGGCACTCCGTCGTCCGCTATCGGCCCAAATTAAATAAAAATGCCAATATCTCGGTTAATACTCAAGATAGAGAATAAATCGGAATAAATAGAACAATGTTTATAGTAAATTTAATTTATAATAAGATTGGTTCCAAACAATTTTTTGATCCGACGTATGGTAACGGAGGTATTTCGAACTTTCGAAAATCCCCCCTCTAAACCCCCCCCCCTCTGGTCTGATTTCAGCCGTTAACGAACTTGATCTGTCTTTTTACATAAAACGTTTAAATATTGAGTTTGGTAACGATCAAACAAAAATTGCGACCGCTAGAGCGTTAACAGACAAATATATATATATATATATATATATATATAACCGTATATATATAATTTTGAATCATTTTTGTCATCTCCTGGGTAGGATCAATGGACATTTGAAGAAACTTTTCAGGGAACAAAGCAAATATCTCGGTTAATATTCACGATAGAGACAAAATGTATTTAACTATATTTAAAAGAAATTAAATTCCAATAAGATTGCAAGTAAACACTTGCTCTATCAGACGTATAATAACGGAGTTATACTGAATTTTCGAAATCCCTCCTCAAGGGAAATCTTCTAAAAAAGGAGGAAATTTCAGACCTGTCCTACAATGTAAAACCAGCCCAAACTCAAACAGAAAGCACAGCGATTAAAAGAACAGATTCCCAATACATTGGCGGTTAAAGCCAATTAAAGACATTTTTATGAATTTTATTTAATCTTTTAAATGTAAAACTAAAGATAAAGTTCGTTAACCCTCCGTCTGGCGCGTGATCTCTCAGATACACGGTTTCTAGAAAAATATTTGCCACTCCTCCTAGCAGAGAGTGGTGGTGTAGTGCTTCGAGTTATGTGCTTTATAGGACCCACCCTCAAGGTCAGTAGTGTCACTGTGTTAGATGGAGTCGTGTGTTTCACCTGTCATTCAGTTTTATCTCCTAGATACCACGCGCCCGATCTCGTAAGTTTTTTTGAAATCTGTATTTCATAAATATATACATCAATTAAGTTTCTCTTTATTGAATGGAATTATATAAACCAATTTTTTCTATTATTTTCCTCATACATGAGCTTTCAGAAGAACTTATTCAAGAAAATATTGTATGACGCAGTGACAACAGTAGACGTTTACCAACCGAACTAGGGACGAAACTTGACGAGTATAGAGACTTATTGGACCATACATTGAACTCAAGTACAGAACAGATAAAAAAAGTCCCTCCACTACAACGAACTAAAGCAAATGATGTGAACCAAGCAAAACTGAAAAGAAATGTAGGTTTACTCATTATTCTTGTGAGATTTGCAAAAGCAACATTTGTTTACCACATAGTTCCACGCCTTGTCCTAATTGTAATTCAGCTCTGCAAAAGAGATAATAATTAAACTGGTATTTTTAAAAGGATTGGTACATTAAAATATAGATGATTTTTAATAAGTCTTATCTAAAAGTGATTTCGTGCTACTTATTTTTGAATGAAGTTATATTTAGATATTTTGTTTATATTGTTCACAAACTGAAATGAATTATGAATAATTAAGCAATGTGCATTTAAACTATTTCTTTTGGTATTTTATATGTTTTAATTATATTTTAAAAATTATCGTCCACGGTTTTAATAACAATGAATCTATAACCAACTTGGTTATATTATCTACCATGATTTTTTTTATTATAGTAGGTGTCAATTTTGAAAATTATTTACTTCATTCAAACAAATACTACCTCAGATATGATTTCTAATTACACACTGAACATTTTAGTGCAAAATATATATTTTCGACGGAATACTGTATTTCCGTAAAATCGGTTGAGGTTGTATCTCTGAGATACACGCGCCCGAAGGCGGAATATTTTTGACGCGCCCGACCGAGGGTTAATTGCCGAAATCGAATATGAGCGAGTTTAGAGATGAAGCAAAATACGTTCTTATCAAATAAAGTCCGTCACGCAGGCGCTGCGTAAACAAAGCAGATTTCCCACATGAAGATTTATAATAGAGAAATTCCACGAGAGCCGAAGAGTTTCGGAAACGGCTGAACTAGCTTTTGGTGGAAACTGACGACTAGAACCGAAATTAGCCGATCTCATCTCTTCCGTAATCCACACACATTTAATAAAAATGCAAATATCTCGGTTGATATTCAAGATAGAGGATAAATGTACATAACAATATTTATAGCAAACTTAATTTGCAATAAGATTGATTCTATACACTTTTTCGATCCGACCTATAGTAACGGAGATTTTTTGAAATTCCTCCCCTCTAAATCCCCCTCCCACTGGTCCGATTTCAGCCATTTACGATCTTCATCTTTATTTTTACATAAAATGTTTAAATATCGAGTTTAGTAACGATCAAGCATAAATTGCGACAACTAGAGTGTTAACAGACAAATATATATATATATATATATATATATATATATATATATATATATATATATATATATATATATATATAATTTTGAACTGACCTCATTTTCGACATCTCCTTGGTAGGATTGATGAGCATTTGAAGAAATTTCTTGAAAATCGCGTCATGAGTACAACCTCAATAGCTGATTTCCCTTCAGGGAAATCTGCTAAAATGTGAAAATATGGTTGTTTGCAAGGGGAAAGTGAGAGCTGGAAAAGAAATTAATTTAAAATATTCAATTAGTGATACAAATTTAGAAGTCTTCATTGTATATAATTATTAATATTTAATGTTTCATTTTTTTCCAACATCTCTTTCAGTGCTGACAAATTCCCCGGGGTAATGACTTCCGAGATATTTGATAATGTTATAATCCGATATAGAATAAATTGATTCGCTGTTCTCCGAAAGGAGACATTCATTAGAGCGGAGCATTTATTTTATAGACTTTATTAGAGGCTTTCTATGAACCCAAACCTTCTTAACAGCTCCTGTATTACATGAAGCGCCCCCTCAGTTTTTTTTTTTACCGCGCCCCCGATGTAATTTTATCACGATAAAGCTTGTAATAATAGTAAAATTAGCCATTAAAACGTTTTATTAAAATGCCGAGCATGTACTGTGAATATTATGTACGTTTCCTACTTGCTGAAATAATACTCCGATGATGTCAAGTCACATTTTATTCTCAATTCCTCCTGTTATAAGATAGCTAAGGAATTTTTAGTGGCACTGATACTAGTTTATATCATACTAGCTCAGATACCCGGCTTCGTCCGGGAATTGATTTGTGCCTGAATGGTGATGGTATTTTTTTGGCAAGGCTTAACTTTGCACTATATTTTGACATTTACCCGTCCCAGTGTTAATACCCGTTGTTGGCATTTGTTAATAATAAAATTAATTTATAATATGTGCATGTTTGTCAAAAACAAATAGACATTGAAATATCGCGAATTTTTATTTCAGGCCTCCCTTATATAGCTTATAATCGTGGAATAATTAATGCTAATTGACATAGCGAGTTTTTTTAAGTTCGGTTTAATCGTTAGCTCCCCAATGAAATAGTTGACTCCCGCTTTAGTTTATGGTGTATATCTCATTTATACTTTGTTAAAAGACAAAAATGAATATGACAAAAGTTACTCTAAATAAGAAAATAAACAACTTTTGTTATGTTCATATTTGCCAAAAAACCAATAGGAAATGAAATATCGCTATTTTTAATTTCTGGCTTCCCTTGTAACCCCCTCCTGCCCGTCCCTAGAAATGTTGGTATGGCTTGTTATAAGGAAGGCGTTAGTACTAATTCACATACTGAGTTTGGTTTAGTTCGGTTGAGTCTTTTGTGCCAAATAAAATTGAGGACTCCCACTATAGTTTTTAGCGTATAACTCATTTATACTTCCGTATACGGCAAAAGTGCATATAACAAAAGTTACTCTAAATTACAAAGTAAACAACTTTTATTTTGGGCATATTTACTGAAAAAGCAATAGGAAACGAAATATTGCTATTTTTAATTTCAGGCCTCCCTTATAACCCCCACTCCTGTTTGTCTTAGAGCATATTAATATAGCCTAAAGTCTAAGTTGGGCTAGTAGTAATATACATACCAAGTTTCATAAAATTCGGTTCAGCCGTTTATGCGTGAAAAGGTAACAAACAAACAAACAAACAAACAAACATACACGAAAGAAACAAAATGCAGTTATGGTGTCTATGACATGTGAAACGAAAAGTTATCGTGAAATTTCGCGAAAAAAATCAATGTACAGACAGAGGTTACAATTTTATATATATATATATATATATATATATATATATATATATATATATATATAGATGAGCAAGAGAGGGGAGAGGTCAAATGAAAGCTGAAATACTGAATACAAATAACTCCTTTGATAAAACTACGTAGTGCAGCAATTGTAATACATTACATTGTTAGTATTTTGGTGTTCACAATTTTTGGGTTGGAGACAGATTATTAGCAGATCTCCTTTAAGGGAAATCAGCTATTGAGGTCGTACTCATGACGCGATTATCAAACATTTTCTTCAAATCTGCATCCATCCTACCCAAGAGATGTCGAAATGAGGTCACCGTTCAAAACTATATATATGTGTGTATATATATATATATATATATCTTTTAACGCTCTAGCGGTCGCAATTTTTGCTTGATCGTAACCAAACTCGATATTTCAACGTTTTATGCAAAAATAAAGATCAAGTTCGTAAATGGCTGAAATCGGACCAGTGGGAGGGGGAGGGGTTAGAGGGGAAGATTTTCGAAAATTCGAAATATCTCCGTTACTATACGTCGGATAGAAAAATTGTATAGAGCTAATCCTCTTAAAAATAAAATTTATTATAAATATTGTTATATATATTTATTCTTATCATGAATATTAACCAATGTATATGCAGTTTTATTAAGTCTGTGTGGATAAAATACGAGATGAGATCGGCGACGGACGAGATTATTGTCGGCTATTGTCGGTTCTGAACGTGAGATTCGGCCGAAAGATAGTTCAACCATTCCCGCAACTGTTGGGCTCTCGTGTAATTCGTTTAGAGACTGGTGTAAGCTTCTAAATTGTGAAATATATGCAATAATTCATTATAAAGTACAGTTCTAGATATACTAAATGGTTTGCAATAGAGTTAATATGTTATATTCAGATATATTTAAGTAATAGTTTTTCTTTCCGGTGAAGATATGTCTATCTATCGGCTCAGCTCTGAATGGTTGGCAGACATGTTTGTTTGCAATTCAGAAGCCGTTTCCGTTGGGAGCTTATTAAAATTAACTGAAAGATTACTCACTACCGTTTATGTTTACTCACGGTGGTGGTGAGTGCTATGCAAATTTCTCTATTGTAAAATTTCACGTGGGAAATCTGCTCAGTTTACGCAGCCCCCGGGTGACGGACTTTTTTTATTCCACCTTAAGGCGTGCCATATTCTCTGGACAGTACAAAAAAAAAGAGAGAGACTAAAATAAATAATGTCATGTCATAAAGCTGCGTAAAGTAAATGGAGCTCCCTGCTGGAATATGCCACACTGAGGATCTCTTCTCGCAGTCTATTGCTTATTTCTTCGGTAGTAAGATGCCTATGAGACAGGGCATAAGATCTTTATTGATCGAGATCATCAAATTGAAAAACGTATGAATAGAAGTAGGGGGTTACCAGAATGTGTAAATATCTTCGGTCATATTCAACATACAACCAAATCAAACAAAAATAAATAAATATAAACACTAAAAGAAAATTAAATTTGCAACAAGATTGGTGATATGCGATTTTTCGATCAGTCTTATTCTATAATAACGGAGATATTGCAAATCATAGAGTTTCCCCTTTCTGTGCTACCCATTTCAGTCATTAACGCACTTAATCTTCAGTATCTTGCATAAAACGCCTACATATCTGGTTTGGTAACCATCAAACAAAATTTACGATCACTAGTACGTTAATAGACAAATGTAGTTTTGAACGGACCTCATTATTGTCAATTCCTGGGTTGGATAGATGGACAATTGAAGAAATCGCGTAATGAGCACCACCTTGCAACCGATTTAAGTGAAATCTGCTAAAAAGTAAGGAGAAAAACGCTGCAATTTGTTTTAAGGAGCCCTTATGGGGATTAAATATTTCTTTCAATACTACATTGGGTGACATGTCAAAGTACTCACCGACCACAATCAACAATATTGCATCCACAAATTGGCCTACCAGATTGGTAGTCACGCGACTGTTTCATTATTCCCAAATATTACGCGATTATGATTTGTTTTGGACGAATACGAAATGCTAATAATGATAATCACATTGATATCCTGTATAAACTAAAGCTCTTTGGTTTTCCTATGAAAATAAAATAAACAGTCGAAAAAAACTAAAGAAGATCCACAAATAAGCATTAAGTTGAACACATAAAAGGGATCAGTCATAGCCAAGGGCCATGGGAGTGTGATCTTCTGCGAAAACCAAGTTGATTTTAAAATCAATACTGAGCAAGGTTTTAAAGGGAATGTATTCAGATATGTGTGGTATGTAATCCGTAAAAAAACAAAGGCTAAGAATTTTCATAACTTTATATAGATATGATACGATTGATAAATTTGATTCGTTTCTACTGCTGGTGGAAAGGAAATTGAAAATTTAATGTTTTTTATTTCAAATAACTCTTCGGCTCTTTACAGCTCAACTCTCATGAGACTAACTAGAAACCCCATTCCATTATATGAAATTTTAATATATTCATATTAAATTGCTTCCTACACTACAAGCATTCTATTCTATTCTATCTAAGTAAAAATGACAAATTAAACCATTGTCAAATCTATAATAATTTGCAGATGTTCCTTACAATTGGTTGGAACTATTGATTTCTAGCCTTACTATATGCCCTAAAAATAAAGAAAGAAAAGCAGGAGCTGAGTTAACTAAGCAGATTTCCAATGTGCGTCACTTATTTCCATTTATCTCAAAACGTAAAAGTTCAATGACAACAACATTTGGTATTTATGCTCCGAATAAAGTGCTTCATAATACAACAGCTTATTGTCAATGTGACATGAGTAAGAGCGGAGTTTTACTGAATGACGAAAACTATAAAATGCAAATATCTCGGTTAATATTCATGATACAGAAAACATAGATAGGACAACTTTTATAGAACTTTAAATGTACAATTAACGGAGATATATTGTATTTTCGAAATTCCTCCTCTACCCCCCTTCCCACTAGTCCGATTTTAGCAGTTAACAAAGTTGATCTTCGTTTTTACAGAAAACGTTTTAATATCTAGTTTGGTAACGATCAGACAGGAGCGTTAACAGTCACACACACACACACACACACACACACACACACACACACACACATATATATATATATATATATATATATATATATATATATATATACAGTTTTGAACGGACCTCATTTTCATCATCCAATTTTTTTTACGTAATTTTTCGAAAATCACGACATGAGTACGACCTGTATAGCTGATTTCCCTTAGGAAAAATCTGCTAAAATAATCCAATTAATTCAACTTTTAAAACTCTTTCCCTAAATCCAAATCAGCAAATTTCTAAAATCATTATCACTTGCCGAATAAAAACAGAAGAGCATTCGAGGAAAGGATAGAAGAGCTCTAAGGAATATTTTTGAATACGCCAAGAAGTAGCTGAGCTTCTGTATTAAGGAAAGTATGTGCTTTTAGGAAAATCATCTTGGTGATTATGTTGAAAGAATGGATCAGACCAAAAAAATATTTTACATGTTTTTAAAGGTTTTCATTACACGGAGAGACGAAAAGAATGCCTAACTGCAATGTGTGTAATGCTCCACTTACAATAGAACACATACTAACAGACTGCAAAAGGCGTGACCATCTAAAGATCCCTCATGACTTACACGACTTACTTACTGAAGGTAGCCCACACATTCCCATAATACTCCAACATTTACATGACATTAACATATACTCAAAAATTTAGAAGTATTACATTTTAAAATCCTTCTTAAATTAAATCATTTTAACTCTAGCTAAATGTTTTTACTATATATGTGTGTGTTGTGTGTGTGAGTGAGAGTGTGTGTGTGTGTGTGTGTGTGTGTGCGAGTGTGTGTGTGTGCGTTTTTGTATGTGTGATAGAGAAAGTGGGAGCATATGATTGTGAATATTTTAGGATATTAGAAAATTTAATCTGTTCATTTTATTAATGTACATACTAATTTTTATTTGTTTGATTTTAGTTTTAATTTTAATCATTTACATCATATAATTGTTTCCGTAATTTTATTAGTCTTATTATCTAGTTAAAATTATCTAGGTTCTTTACAAGATTTTTTTTTTTTTTTTGTGAATTTAATGATTCGTTTTTGTTTATTTTTTTTATTTGTTGATTCATGTTTTTTTGTCTCTGGTTGCGTTATATTACTTGGTTGTGATCTGTTATTTAGTTGCGTTTTGTTATTTGGTTGCGATCTGTTATTTAGTTGCGTTTTGTTATTTGGTTGCAATCTGTTATTTAGTTGCGTTTTGTTATTTGGTTGCGATCTGTTATTTAGTTGTGTTTTGTTATTTGGTTGCGTTCTGTTATTTAGTTGTGTTTTGTTATTTGGTTGCGTTCTGTTATTTAGTTGTGTTTTGTTATTTGGTTGCGTTCTTAGTTTTTACTGTTCTAATTGTATTGTTTAATTTTTTTTTGTTACTGTTTTCATTTTTGTATTTTGTTTATATTCACTGTTTTTTTTAATGAGGAATATCGCCTCGTAGCGAACGCTCCACAATAAATAAATAAATAAAGGTTTGCATGAGGTCAAAAATGGTGAGACAAGTATAGGCAAATCTTTTAGAAAACCTGAAGGAGGACAGGATATATCTTCGCCACGAAACAATGAGTAGTTCCAACCCCTTCCAACGGCATTCGGTGGTCAGATAGTGGCAAAAGTCCCGATCCCAAATTACTGAAGTGGCTCCTAATTTGATATATAGTTAACTTAAAATAACTTTATTTAAATTTCTTTAAGGGAATTAGAAGTAGTTCCCATCAGTTAAGAGTTGCTATGCCAGAATACAAGACAGATACCGAAGTGAAATAATTGGTCTAGCTAGTAAAGGAAACTTTATAAATTTATTAATCAACAACAAACTGCAAGTTGCTTCACTGTTGCCAAGTCTTAATCGACATTTTTCTTCGAACAATTTTCTTATTTCCCCATTGGACATTGGCCAACTCGAATTTAATTTTTCCTGGAATTCGAAGGGAATTAAATTTCTAAGAATCTATCCCTATTAGAACTGCTTAAGCTAACTCGTTCAATTCCCTAATGCGTCTTCTTTGCCAAAAGCCCAATCGAGCTCCTTTCATCCAAATTATCTAATTCAGAGTTGTAAGTTATTGCGTATCTTTTTGAAGATACGTCAAGAGACTCGTTTGTCTGTTCAAGCCATGGACAACACATTTTTCTTCCACATTTTAGTTCGCTGACTACTGCCGTACACGAATATTTTATTTATATTTCCAGATCAATTTCTAGTTAGGTTTCATAATTTATCTAATGTAAGCGACTTTTTCTTTAAAATGTTTCATATCACGCAAGATTTTTTTTTTGTACATATTAAAATTAATTAAGTATTTTTAATAGATTTTGCAAACAGAAGCTAGCGTGTCTGTGTTACGGGTTGTAAAACAAATCTGATGACGTCTGTTGGATTGGTCGTCCCATTTCCAGCCCTTCAGTTGACCAATCTTGAAGGCTACTAGTAAAATATCTGTAGCAGTATTATTTATTTCATATATGCAAATTAGTTTACTGTTAACTGTTAGCATTTTGGATTCATTGTTCTTTTCAAGATCATATAATATAACTCTCTATATGTCTGTGAATTATAATTCTCATAAATTGCCGAACTGTATGAAGTTTAATGAATATGTTATCGCGTCGTCTTGAAAAATAATGCAAAATCTAAAATATCAAAGATATAATTCAAAAGCTATTATGGATTTAGTTAGAGGAATAGTTCTTGTTTTTATAAAAGGCCACCAATCAAAGCTTATTGACATACATATATAAATTATTTTTCAGAAGCCATATTTTATCAGTATAGAAAACTACACATATGTTTCTTATGAAAATGGAAATTTCTGAGATTATCATGTTGCTTCAATAAGTAGGGACAGGCTAGGAGTTTCAGTAGAAATTGCTTGCTATCTAGTCCAGTATCAAAAGATTTGAAAACTATGAATATAGATAAATGGTATATTGAATAGAAAACTCACCCCAAACAATCGCTCCTATCCAGGAGGTGACGAATATGAGGTCCGTTCAAAATTAACGGATCGTGGTCGTTAACGGCTGAAATCGGACATGTGAAGGGAGGGGGGGTTAAATGGGAGGATTTTCGAAAATTCGAAATATCTCCATTACTATACGCCGGATCGAAGAATTGTATAGAACCAATCTTATTGCAAATTGAATGATCTATAAATATTGTTCTATACATATTTTCTGTATCATGAATATTAACCGAGATATTTGGATTTTATAGTTTTCGGCTTTCAGTAAACCCCCACTCCTACTCATGTTATATTATTAATAAACTGTTATATCATGAACCATTCTATTCCAAGGTTAACCCTCCATTAGTCGCGGCGTCCTGACAGGTGCATCTTTGAGGTGTTTTTCAAATAGCTTACGATTGAGTGGACCCAAGGCCTTCCGCCTCCAGCAATGCTTCTAGCTTCCCTTCCTCCTCAAAACAGTATAGGTTTGACCTTCGATGTTTTTACACAGTGTGTTCCTTGTGCTAAAATCACCCCACAGGTGAACCGCGACCAAAATTGTAAGTATTTGAATTTCTTTTATTTCTATATATAATCTATTTATCTTAGACATATTTATCATTTGACGTTTGTAGTGCCTTGATTGTTTTTGAATAGTTAAAAATACCTAAAAAATAGGGAATTCACCTCTGAGGTGACCGCGGCTAACAATGCATTTTTAAAACAATTTTTCAGAAAAAATGGACCAGGAAATAAGTATTTTTGACTTGAATAATCAAAATGACGTTGCTGGACGTCACTACACATTACTGGATCCTTTGGAAGAAGACGATAACATACCGAACGACACAGATTCGGAATTTGAAGGCGGCTTGGAAGAACGGGGTATTGACTCATAGACTGAACAAAGTGACGTGGAATCGGAAAGTGATGGGGAGGATGAGCAGTCACACGAAAAATATGTTGCATTGAGACGTGTGAACAGAAAGATCGTTGACCGTTTTGAGTGGAGAAAAAAAACCTTTTCCTTTGTGTACAATAGGAAAACAAATATTATTGACACACCTTCCCTGAGTGAAAGGGGCGGCAAAGGAGGCTACTAATGAACTTGACTGCTTGTTCTGTCTCTTTGATGAGACGATTATTAGTAGTATTGTGCACAGCACAAACGAATTTATAAATATCGTTGAGCCAGAATTTCCTAGGCAAAGGGATGCCAAAGAGACGGAATCACAGAAATAAAAGCCTATTTAGGTCTTCTTTATTTAGCTGGCACATACAGAGGAACGAGAATGAATTTAGAAGACTTTATGTAAAACATGTTGGGCAAGAAACTCACCTGAGTAGAACTAGATGGCACTAAAAGATTTGACGTGAAACGTTTTACTTTCCTTTTCTATCTTAAATGTTTTCTCGTATTTGTTATTCCTGCAGAAATCAAATGATTAAATAGTTCTAAACCATTCTTATTGTACTTTTTTGTATATTTTTTCTAGTAGCTAAAGAATTCATTGTTCATAAATTGCTTCATGTTACCTGAAATGAGTTAATATTTTTGATAGTTGTAAGACATATTCATGTGTTACTTTGCTAACTTTTAAAATAAAATAGTGTTACTATTAGTTCAGATAAGTATTTATATTTGTTTAACTCTATTTTTACCCTAAGAAGCAGTTTTACCAACATATTTGACATGAGGGCCACCTCATAGGTGACCCGCACCTAGAGCTTTTGGAAATGACCCGCGCCTAACTGAGGGTTAAATACCAAATATTATTTTCATTGAACTTTTACTATGTGATATATATACAAAGGCGTTTTTTGGAACCCCCACCCCTGTCATTTGTTCTCGGATTAATAAAATTTGACTGATTGAGATAAAAATTATTCTGATTCATTGTAAATTACAACACTAGCTATAATAAATAGTTTTTAATAAAATTAATCTGTTATATTCAGACATATTTCAGTAATTATTAAGCTCTCAGACGTTGGCTGGCCTGTTTGTGACGCTTTCCTTTGGGAGATTACTAAAATTAACTCAAAGATTTCTCATTACCGTATTTATTTATTCATTTAATATTCAGGATGGTGAGTTCGTTACCCGTATGTAAATTTATCTATTGTAAAACTTCACGTCGGAAATCTACTTAGTTTACGCAGACCCTGCAAGACGGACTTTTTTATTTATGCATATTCCCCAATACTCAGTCGATTTGTGGATTCCCCACCACAAGAATTCTTGCTCTTTTGAGTCAAAACCACTATCACTAAGCCATGTTCGCAAGAACTGTAGAGCTCTTCAGCTAGTACGTTTCCTACCGACGATAATATGTCGTAATTGGATGGAGCCAAATCTGATGAGTAGCCGCATTCGAAAGAATTTCTCAACCTAGCCCCTCGATCGTTTCTTGGTCCACTTTGACGACTGTAATGGGTCGTTATCAGGGACCAATATTACATTGTGAATCCTTTCTTGATTGTCTGGTCGCTTTTACCTCAATGCTTGATTCAAATTGATCATGCGTTGTCGGTAGCACTCTGTATTAACACTTTCTCCCGGTTTTAGCAACTCATTGTAGATCACACTCTTCTGACACAACAGACAAAAAGCATTGTCTACCATCCGACGCGATTTGGCAATGCAGTAAATGTCCATTTTACACTTAGGATTCTTGATGTAAATCCATTTTTCATCACCAGTCACAAGTCAATGAATAAATAACGTTCTTTCGCATCTGGCGAGCAGCATTTGACAAGAGGTTATTCCAGCTTCCAACTGCCTCTCATTCAGTTAGTGAAGTACTCTTTTTCCGACCTTCCGTATCATTGCAATGATAAACGAATCCTGGTGTCACATTTAATTGATCTGTAAGTTGCTGTTGCGTTTGAAAGTCATCCTCATTCAACAAAGCTTACAAATCAGCGTTTTCCATCTTTTTCGCTGGTATTTCACATTCTTCGTTTCTGTCATTAAAATCGCCAGATTTAAAATTTTCAAAGCACTCTAAACGTTGTAACTTGCCTGGTATATGCTTACCGTAAGCTTCTACAAGCATCCTATGTGGTTCTGCATCAGTTTTATTTCAGATGGGAGAAGAAAACCAATGCTGACCGCAAATAGTAATTGGCAACACACAAGGTTTTAGAATGAAACTAATGCTGGTCTTAGTTGGAAATTTGTATCAGATGTTAAGGAATTACTTGTGGGGACTATTTGGTACCTACCTCTTTTATGGGGATTATTGCTCAATTCTGTGTTCATATTTAAACATCTGGTATATCATGAACTACTTTATTCCAGGCATAAATGAACAGTTTAGGAAATTTTCGAAAATCCCATTATGAGTACAACCTCAATAGCTGATTAAACTTAAGGAAAATCTCCTAAAACAGAAATAATAAAGGATGTATTATGTTATTCTCCGCCAGTTTATGTTTCATCTTCTGATATTTATTTTCCATAAATGCCAGTAACAAATCGCAGGATTACATTAAAGTACACGGGTTGCCAATGAAATTAATTGAGACGAGATCAAAAATAACGCTTTTCAAAAGGTCAAAGTACAAATAAAATTCAGATAAATACCTCCCGGAAATGGGAATTTAAGTGTAGGATGGGAGAGCTAATGTCTTGAGCCCCGATTTAGCGATACCGCCGCATGAATATTAAAGTCCTCAATTAATTTCTCTATTAAAATTCTCCAGAGATTACAAAAACAAAGCTAGTCCTGAATTCTACTTACATACTTCAATCTCATCAATATTTATTATAGCTTACTGCATAAAATTCTAAAAATATTTATTCATCTATATGTCAAATTAAATATGGTTCCCCTCTTTGAACGCACACAAACACACACACACACATCTCTCTCTCTCTCTCTCTCTCTCTCTCTCTCTCTCTCTCTCTCTCTCTCTCTCTCTCTCTCTCTCTCCCTGTTTTATATATATATATATATATATATATATATATATATATATATATATATATATAAAATTGTAACCTCTGTCTACACATTGATTTTTTTCTCGAAATTTCACGATAACTTTTCGTTTCACATGTCATAGACATCATAACTGCATATTGTTTCTTCGGTGTATGTGTTTGTTTATTTATTTGGTTGTTACCTTTTCACGCATAAACGGCTAAACCGAATTTTATGAAATTTGGAATGTATATTACTGCTTGCCCAACTTAGACTTTAGGCTATATTAATATTCTCTAAGACGAACAGGAGTGGGGGTTGTAAGGGAGGCCTGAAATTAAAAATAGCGATATTTCGTTTCCTATTGCTTTTCAGAAAATATGCACATAACAATTATTTTGTTATTTAGAGTAACTTTTGTTATATGCACTTCTGCCGTATACGGAAGTATAAATGAGTTATACGCTAAAAACAATAGCGGGAGTCCACAATTTTATTTGGCACAAAGACTCAACCGAACTAAACCAAACTCGCTATGTGAATTACTACTAAAGCCTTCCTTATAATACGCCATACTAACATTTCTAGGGACGGGCATGAGTGGGGGTTATAAGGGAGGCCTGAAATTAAAAATAGCGATATTTCGTTTCCTATTGCTTTTTCAGCAAATATGCCCATTATAAAAGTTGTTTATTTTGTTATTTAGAGTAACTTTTGTTATATGCACTTTTGCCGTATACAGAAGTATAAAAGCGTTATACGCTAAACAATTATAGCGGGAGTCAACAATTTTATTTGGTACAAAAGACTCAACCGAACTAAATAAAACACTCAGTATGTGTATTAGCACTAACGCCTTCCTTATAATAAGCCATACTAACATTTCTAGGGACGGGCAGGAGTAGGGGTTATAAGGGAGGCCGGAAATTAATAATAGTGATTTCCTATTGGGGTTTCGGCAAATATGCACATAACAAAAGTTGTTTATTTTGTTATTTAGAGAAATTTGCTCAACACTCCTTTTCAATATGAACTACGAAGTACCTCACCTGAAAAAATTAATTCAAATGTATGTCAATATTTTTTCCTTAATAATTCAAATCTATGCATAATGCACACGAAACGGGAACTATGACAATATGCAGGACAGTGAAGTCTTACATAAAAAATTAATTTGATTAAAAATCCCCAAAACGAGGGTGTTACCCCTAAACACTGGGACGGGTAAAGTCAAAATATTAAAATTTGATTATTAACAAATCCCCAGAAACGAGGGTTCCCTAAACACAGCGAAGCCGGGTATTTGAGCTAGTATATATATATATATATATATATATATATATATATATATATATATATATGTTTTTTTGAACATTACCAAACTCCATATATAAGCGTTTCAGGCAATAAAAAAGGTAATTTTCGTTAATGGCTTAAATAGGAGCAGTGGTAGGGGTGGAGGTTTAAGGGAGGAATTTAAAAAATTTAAATATCTCCATTAGTATACGTCTTATCGAAGAATTGTAAAAACCTCATCTTGTTATAAATTAAATATATTATGAATATTGGTATAGGCATTTATTCTGTATCTTAAATATTAACCGAGATATTTGATATTTTTAGTTTTCAGCCTTCAGAAAACCCCCACTCCTAGTCATGTCACATGAGTTACTCGTTTTAATAAGTTTTAATACCAAATATTGTTTTCACGATACCCCCCTCCCCAAATTACTTATCGTGTTTTTACTTATAAATAGAGAATACGTGGTGAGATGAGATCACAAGTGCTTTATGCCAGCGCTGAAATTTGCTTAGTTTACGTAGCCCCTGCGTGACGGACTTTTTATAATATAACTAACTACATAATATTATCCATTCACATTATAAAAACAGTAAAGGACTAGCAATTAAAAGAGTACGTCACACAAGTACTGCGTAATCTAAGTAGATTTTTTACATGGGGATATAATACGCTAATGAACGTTATATATCTTAGAAGAAAATCAGCTATTCAGGTGGTACTCATTACGCGATTTTTGAAATTTTTCTTCTAATGTCCATCGATCCTACCTAGAAGATGACGAAAATGAGGTCCGTATATTAATATATATATATATATATATATATATATATATATATATATTTGTCTGTTACCGCTCTAGTGGTCGAAATTATTGTTTAATCGTTACAAAACTCGATATCTAGTCGTTTTATGTAAAAAGAAAGATCAAGTTCGTTAACGGCTGAAATCAGACCAGGGGAAGGGGAGTTTGGAGGGGAAGAATTTCGAAAATTCTAAATATTGGAACGAGAAATTGTATAGAAACAATCTTATTGAACAGGAAATTTACTATAAATATTGTTTTATACATATGTTCCGTAAAATGAGTATTAACCGAGATATTTGTATTTTTTGGTTTTACGCTTTCAGTAAACAGTAAAATAATAAGCTGTTATATCATGAATCACTTCAATACAAGGCTAAATACCAAATATTGTCTTCATTGATTTTTATTTTGTGAGATATATGCAAATACGTTCTGTTGACCCCCCCCCCTCTCTTTTCTGTTACTAAAATTTAAGTGATGGAAATAAAACTGGTTCTGGTTCATTACAAATTACAGCACTAGCTAGAAGAATGCTCCATTGAGAAAAATATTTATGTCACAGATGACAATAGTTTCTCTGGGTAAGTAATATTACATCAATTGTATTGAATACGAATACCTTTACATTTAAAAAATACTATTGAAATGAAGTAGTGTAGCTTTAGATTGTACATATCCTGGTTACGGCTCGGTTCACATATATCTGAATGGAAGTTAAAAAATACACTTATTTAATTAATCAACTACAGATAATAAACAAGCCTTAAGTAATTAAATCACTCCTTTTCGATAATTAAATCCACACATTTCGACTAAACAATTATTGAGTACTTTATATACAGCAAAAAGGGAGTCTTGTAAAAATTTGAAAAGTTTCCGGAAATTGGCAAGAACAAGCCAAAATTATCACTATAAAATTACTTTTACCACAGATAGTCATTTCTCATGATCCTGTGGCCACCATTTCATCCTTATTGCTGATTTTCCAGGATCTAACCCTAGAGCAGGATTAGATTTGATTAACAATTTATTCAGCGAGGATTCTCAGGAAGGTTGTCAAAAAGTACTGACAAAAACGGGTAGCATATATACATTCGGCTAATATGTGGGAATACACTTATGTTTCTAATTTTCTAATATTTTTATTAGAAAAATAAAACCATACGTTATGATTAGTATGTGTCTGTTCCTGCTAATATCTCTCTGATTTTGTGAATGAGTCAACTATTTCGCAGTCAAAATGCTGAGTATTTGGTTCCAAAAGTTTAATAAATAATTGGGAATTAACATTGCCCTTATCAGTTTCACCTGTCATCTTATGATGACAACTGGTGCAATACACAATAAGGAAGTGAAAAACTTTAAGAGGTGTGTATGTTGGGGAACAAGACCCATAAAACAGCGTAGTGAATGAGAGTATGCCTTTATTTCTTTGTTAGGGACTGTATTAAACCTCTTCAAATAACGGTCTATCGTAAAAGCTAATTAATTTCAAGAAGGGAAATAAGGATTAAAATAAATACAAAGATTTTGGTGTTTTCATAATGAGCACAAATCAACGTTGAAGTAAGGTCTCTGAGAGTCGAGATGAATAGCTCTTGAGACGACGACGGCGAGATCAAACACCAAATCCAAAAGGCAGGATTAGAGAATGCTAATTAAGAACCACTGTGAGAAATCACAATCCTGTCCCTTAATTAAAAAGCCTCAGTCATTGGAACTGCTAAACTTACATCATTCCGACTGACAAGTGGCAGGATTACTTTAATAATTCGTTTACTTCTATTGGGCCGACGAGAAAAGAGTTTATTTACCTAAAGAAGCTCTTTCTTGATTGGGTTTCAGTCAATGGAATAAACGTCCATCTCTCTTTATATGGAATTAAAGAACACCTTGACTCTTTAATCAGCTAAGTTATATTGATTTGGCTTCTCTTTTCCGCACACTTTCAACGAAGAATGTAATGGCAAATCATTTCCTAAACATACAGAAAAAAACTCGAGTTACAATAGCTTTATTCGAGTAAAAATGAGCGAATGTTTTCAATTTCCAAGACCTTTCAGGTAAACGAAAAATTCCAACAAAGCTAAAAAAAAGATTTAGCAATCATATATTATAATATAATCAGAAAGCGTTAACTTTTATTTGGCACTCCCCCATCAACAAAAGGATATGTTAACCAAAATTTGACAAGAACATTAACATTTTCTTTCCTGGACTTTTAAAACCCCTGAATATCGGGAAAAGCATCAGGATTACCCGGAATAGCCTTCAAACTTTTCCATTAGCTATGTATTATATAGCAGTTTCACAGGCTTAGTGTGTGGCTTAGAAATCACAAACAATGGACACATTGAATATTTAACCCTTGAATACTATACAACAACGTATGTTGCCAATTACTAAATCTCTTCAACTAACCGAACGAAAATAACAACTTATCTACAATTAATCGATACAATAATAACTTTTAATATATTTATCCATCTACTACAAGTGTACATATATAATGAGCTGATTTCATAGTCAGAGATATTATGAGTTTGGGGTTAATCAGAAACACTTTTTTGTGACTCCTCACAATTTATTTTTTACAACTGCTTAGCGCTTTCGGGAATTAAATTCTCATCCTCAGAGCTACAAACAATAAAGCAACATAATTAAGGAATCTAAAAACTATTTTTTTAAAAATTCAAATAATTGGTCATATAACAAAACAGTCAATAAAAATATGAAATTTATAACAATAACACGTATATTTAACAACATAGTTATAATTAAAATATAAAAAATTAATAATGTCTTATTAAAATTAGATAAAACAAAATTACCGTCAGAATGTAGGGCGTGCCTATAGAGGTGCTACTGAGATATTAATAATGTCTTATTTAGATAGTAAATAAGACATTATTAGTTTATAGCTATCTTGTTAAATATACGTATCATTGTTATAAATTGTATATTTTTATTGACTGTTTTGTTTGTTATATTCACAATTATGTACATTTTTTAAAAAAATTGTTTTTAGACTCCTTAATTATGTTGCTTTATTGTTTGTTGCTCTAAGGACGAGAATTTAACCCTCGGTCGGGCGCGTCAAAATATTCCGCCTTCGGGCGCGTGTATTTCAGAGATACAACCTCAACCGTTTTTACGGAAATACAGTTTTTTATTGTATATTTTGCACTAAAATGTTCAGTGTGTAATTAGAAATCATGTCTGAGGAAGTATTTATTTGAAAGCAGTAAACAATTTTCAAAATTGACACGTACTATAATAAAAAAAATAAATTGATACAGTGGAAGTGTATATATTTCTTTCATCTAACTACAATAGGAGATATATTGTAAATAGGTGTATTTCAAAATTAACGAAATATTGAAATTGTAATTTTAGAGAAAAAGGATTCTTCTTGATAAGAAGCGTGGAAAATAAATATTTTAAAGAATAGACAATTTTATCGTTTTTGACATTTTCAAACATTTGACGAAGTGTGCCATCGTTTGTAAAGAAGAAAGGTGTGTGTGTGTGTGTGTATGTGTGTGTGTGTGTGAGTGTGGGGGCAGGGGTGTTTGTGTGTGTGTGTGTGTGAGTGTGGGGGGAGGAGTGTGTGTGTGGGTGTGCGTGTGTGTGTTCAATTCTATTTCGTTCATAATTATAAAATTAATGTTAAAAATATTATTTTACACATATCTGTTTGTTAATCCTCATTATGGCAAGTGCCCGACTGTTGTTACTTCAAATAGATTCCTCGTACAATATCAACACGTAGGGACAGAATGCGAGTTTGTTTTCAAACTTCATTTACATATGTTTCATTGCGGTCTTCTCTCTAGAAATATTGTTCTGTTTGAAGCTCTATGTTTGTTAATTAATATTTGCCAAAGCCAACTGTGGAATAGCTTGTTGGACCCTGGTAGCGGTAGGCTTTAAAGAAGAACATTCGCCTTACTATTCAGCAGCCATTACAGTTGGGAAACTTCCGAAAACTCATTTTAACCCCATCGCTTTAAGTTCCTAATTCTCCAAAGCTCCAATCCCACGGTTATTACAGATACTTGCAAAAGTTCACTTTAGATCAGTCCACTTACTAAGCTATTCATATTCAATGAACCGGAATGTAACAAAAATTCAATATATTTTTGGGTGAAATAACGTTGTGCAACGTCATATCCAATATTGCACAATAAAATGAACCAAATAAAATGAAATAAATTAGCACATGTCCTTCCTTGCATGACACGAAAATGTATACACTCCACCATTTATAACAACATATTAAATTTACATACGTAACTAACAGTTATACAATTCTACACATTATTGTTAAAACCCGAAACCCATTATAAGGACAATACTTGAACTACCGGAATCAATAATTACTATAAATTCGAAATATAATTAATACTCACTCAAAACACGTTACAATCTTTAATAATTTCTGGCTAGCCGACGCTCAGCCTAAGTAACCCAAAATATATTTCAGTAGTGAATGTTCTATTGGGAAATGAAACTTAATTGTATAATACAACATAGGAGTAATTCGTACACGATAATCTGAATAATGCAATAATATTTTAAGAAGTTGAATGGCTCTGTTGATGAATTTGAGCATTTGAATATTAACAAATTCTTGAATAATTGGAGAAAATTCCAATACTGAAGGAATAATAATACTGATGTCCAACTGAGAATGAATTTGTGGCTGAACATTCATAATTACTAACAAGCATACATAAATTTGTCCTTATTAGTCATTTCAATAAAAGTTTATTCTCAAAAACCCTAATTGTGATAGCTAACATGGTCTCTATATGCCATTTTCTGTTACATTATTTATGATTCCATACCCCTTTCACGAAACAATATGTACAAAGTTCGTATTTAATTTACAAACTCACACATATAGTTTGCATTATTATTTTTACTTTGAGTAAATATAATACTGTGAACAATTCCAAAATATAGATATTAGTTTCCTCTTTTCAATTTTCTCTCGAGGTATAACCTCATTTACTTTACTTCACTCCAAAAGATGATTACTTAAACTAGAGAATTTTATATTTGCTAATTTAGTTTTATGATGAAATATATTCTGGTCACAGGAAAATTGCCTTCCTTATTAGGGTTTACCTTGCCACGATAATATCCTTCTTTTCAAGAGAAGCTCCTTTTATATCATACTTAAAATGAAAGTCGTAATCTTGTCTAATTTATTAAATCATATACTGAATGAAATTAAACAAACTTGAATTCTCAATTTACTCCCTCATAACAACATTAATTATTATAAATCTTACTATTATATTAGTTATTACTATTTTTATTAGTTTTTATCTTATATTAAAGTGTAATATTTTTCCTATACATTACACACAGCATCAGTAGTTTGAAGAGGAGACAATTATTTACAATACTTTATCATCGATTGCAGCTAATTGTAGCTGCCACCCATCTATAGACGATCTTTAGTATCAGACGTTCGCATTAGTGTTCAGCTTAAAATATATTAAAGAACATCAAAAACAGGTATATCAATACTCTTTGGATTCAAATACAAATATTGTATTAGAGATGTTTATAAACGATAAAAATAAAGTTAAAAAGAAAAAATATTAGTAATGATCGAAAAACATAGACATATTTTAAATTTAATAAAATATTCCGGAGAGTCCAAACTGAAAAATCGAAGTTGTGAGTGTTTTGACAGCTGAAAGTATTTCAGAAATGTTTTGTGGCAATGCCCTTAGTATTTTGCAGAATGTAGGCATCTGCTTGTTAGGACATAAAGTAAACTTACCATTGTCATACCTACCGTCGTCACTGGCTGATGGTTGAGTACAGCCAGTGACGATGGTCTCCACCGAGAGGTGTGACAATAGTATCATTTATATTGGCGGTTATAACCCTTTATTTGAATTACTAAACTTACCATCATTAAGTATCTGTGTGCTATTCTTGAATCCCAAATTGGAATTATGGTTAGGACGGCTTCTTCAAGGGTGAAAGCTGGATGAGCAGAGTAGAATTATTTATTTTTTAATTGTAAGATTTCTAAATCGAACAAAGGACTCGTGGTAATTGGAACCACTACTGCACCCACTAATCCACAAGCACATGTCATATCAATTATTCGAAAATTAAGCACTAGATTTACCTAACTCACGACAAGGTTTTCCAAACATTTCTCGAAAGTAAGCCCAACCATTATAATATACGACTAAAACTAGGCTCGTTCAAATTTGTTTGTGTGAATGTGAGTGAATATACACAAATTCCAACGCTCAATTTTTAAATCATTGTAACTAAACTCAATATTCAGACGTTACTTATAAAAGTTAAGCATAGCCCTTTAATGACTGGAACAGAAGAAACGAGGGATGAAAGAAAGTATAAAGATGGAAAATCTTAAATTTCATTAGCAGAAAAAGGTTTTATGCAGTATATTTTTGTTACTGGTTTTCTGTCTGTCTTTCATTCCGATACGCGTTCGTGAGATATACACTTTAAGCTAGTATGTCAAAAGGGGGCTCAGGTTAGCCATGCGAGTTAAAGCGTTGACCTTTATCTCACATGGTAAACCTAGAGTGGCGAGTTCGATTCTTGCCTGGGCAAAGGAAATTATTTAGTGACGAAATTCATTAAATAACGTCCTAAAATCCCACCCTGGCTAGAAAAGGGTGGTAACCTGTAGATAACCCGTCCCAATTAGCCTAAGTTGCAAAAAGTGGACGTTAATAAATAATAATAATAATAATAGTATGTCAAAAAAAATCGCACTTGCAGCTTCAGTTTTAAGTTTTCTTTGTTTTTAGATCAGGTTGAAACAATGTGATATCACACGTTCCCACATCTGAATTGTTTGGAGGAAACCAGATTATAGTTATAATTGTGTTGCTACCTTCATATTACTTATACTAACATTAACTAAGGGTAGAATATGCTTTGAACGGACAAACAGCGCTTCGAGATAAAATATTTGCTCGATTTTATAATAATATGATATTATTTTGAACTACATTAGTTTTTTTTGGATTTTGCTGAAACATTATTCCAAAGAAGAACATAATGGGCAATAAGAAAATTGGAATTCCGAAACGTTCAGAAAAGTGTTCCGGTTTGTTCCGGTCTCGATGTGTTTTTTTTTTTTCTAAAGAAATACCTCATATATATGTCTTACATAAGTTCTGAAACAACTTTCTGCCAACTTTCACCTCTGCGGAGTTTTGAATGATAATGTTTTGAAGGCGTATTTACTAAGTTCTCGCACTCCCCGGAAAAAAGAAAGTTTTTTCACGTATTATATATTACCATGCCGTCTTGTATGCAGAGTAGAATGGCATTAGCACTAGGTTATAAAGATAAAATAAAATTTTAATTGTGCAACAGCACTTTCTTCGATGAATAATGAGTACACAGCATATTATAGTAGAAGTTGAATTCCGAATATTATTAGACGGCAAAATGAATTGTTGTTCCATATAGCAGCTGAACTTAACATATACCATCTAAATACCCCCCCCCCCCAGAATATCCTAGCCAATAATATATTATTCACTGTCAAACATTATTGAATTATACTTTTACTACCCAGTATTAACGACTTAGAAACTGACAATTCGGATTTCCTTATTTAAAGAACCGTCAATTAAATGTCTACTGAATACAACTTAATCCGTTTTCAGAAAATGTATACCAACTCTAAATTTGACTCTCAAGATCAAGCCAGAGGAAGGTGGTCGCTAAACAGTAATTAGTAGCGAACAGGATGGTCTTAATATGCAATGTAGATGTTTTACTTGTCATGTTCATTTGTTATTTGTATTTACTAATTTTCTTTCTTACATATCTCACTTTAAAAATATACCTTTAATTCACGAAACTTATTTACTGTACGGGCGCCTAAATTTGGTATTCGGTCGTATCGCTCGCCTGCATTGTGTGAATCTGTCTCACTTGCGTTAGAAGGAACAATGCTCATAAGGCAGTATGTTCGTAAGATAGAGCGTTATGAGTTGTAATTCCATTCCATTTTCAGTGCTCAGTGAAGTCAGGTTCGGCTCTCTTTTTTAGCAGATTTCCCTCAAGGGAAATCAGCAATTGAGGTCGTACTCATGACGCGATTTTCAAAACATTCTTCAAATTTCCATCGATCCTGCCCAGGAGATGACGAAAATGAGGTCCGTTCAAAATGATATATATATATATATATATATATATATATATATATATATATATATATATAATGAGTGTTTTTTTAGAGATATAAATTGCAATAAAACAACGATGGATTATTCGATTGACAAGAATTTTTTTTTATTCGAAAGATAATCTTGTGGCATTACATTTTTATATTATACATATACGGCGCAACATGTCACACAGCTCGTGCCACAATCGATTTATTGAAAGACACGTTTGGTGACCACCTAATTTCAAGTTTTGGACCTGTGAATTGGCCTCCAAGATCTTGTGATTTAACACTGCTAGACTACTTTCTGTGGGGCTATGTAAAGTCATTGGTCTATGTGGATAAGCCACAACGCTTGACCATTTGGAAGACAATATTCGCCGTGTTATTGCCGATATACGGCCACAAATGTTGGAAAAAGTAATCGAAAATTGGACTTCCAGATTGGACTACATCCGAGCCAGCCGTGGCGGTCATATGCCAGAAATCATATTTAAAATGTAATGCCACAAGATTATCTTTCGAATAAAAAAAAATCTTGTCAATCGAATAATCCATCGTTGTTTTATTGCAATTTAAAGTTCTATATGTCTGTTAACGCTCTAGCGGTCGTAATTTTGCTTGATCGTTACCAAACTCGATATTTAAACGTTTTATCTAAAAATAAAGGTCAAGGGAAAAACCAATCCAAGCCAAGTAAAGGAAATATTGTATAGAACCAATCTTATTGTAAATTAAATTTACTATAAATATTGTATATACATTTATTCTCTATCTTAAATATTAACCAAGATATTTGCATTTTATTGAACGTAACGGACATGATGAGTTCGGCTAACTTCGGTTGTAGTCGTGAGTTTCCGGCTGGCTAGTTCGGCTGATTCAGTAACTGTTCGGCTCTCGTGAAATTTCTATATTCTAAAACTTCACTTGGGAAATTTGCTTAGTTTACGCATCCCCTGCGTGACGGACTTTTTTTTTTCTTTTATTTGTGAGATGCTTATAGATGTTAGTCATCCGAAACAATGGAACTCCGTTTCCTTAAAGTTAGAAGATAGAATTATCAGTAATTACTCTCGATATCAGTTTAGGTGAGCGAGAACGGTGATACCAACCAATTTACTTTATTATTTTCCATTTCCTTTCATGTCTCACCCGGTATATCACCTTCACTTCTTAATGCTTCAGAGGTAAGCTGCATTTGTTATATACTTTCCGTATTGGAGATCATCAGAGCTCAACGTAATTATTTTTTTATATCACAACTAAGCACATACAAACAGTCTGGTGTTTTTTGAAGTGAAAACTTCTTTAGGCACGTTGTACACCCCGTAAAGAAGCATTTGCGGGAGAGGAAAAAAGTATGAAATCGCGACACCGCCACCGCCACCGCTAGTACTCAACTCAAAGCTAAAGGAGCTTCTTTTCTTCATAACTCCTGAACCAAATTAGCTAGAGTTTTCGTTCGCATACCATTTTAAAGAGGACAAAACCAGCATCATTTCGTTCACAGATACTATATATCTACCATTTTTACTTTCATAGATATTTTAATCCGAAGTTTAAATAAATTCGAATATTTAAATAAATAAATTCGAATATTTAAATAAATTCCGATATTTAAATAAATTCGAATCAAAACTGTTTGTATCCTACTTTAGCTACCATATACCGATTGTATCAGTTTTAGAAATTGGTGATGATGCTGGCAGTGATAATGGTGCAAGAGTTGTTGAAATTATGGATAGAAATTGATTTTTCTGAGTGTACTTAACTTATTTTTGTAAAGCATTTGTAATAATTCTGAAATGTAATGTTTTTCTTTTATGTAAAATAACTGAAATAATTATGTATAGTATTTTATATTGATAAATAAAACAATTCGTGGTACATTATTTTTTTTTATCACTATTATTTTTGTCATTTCATTTTTTCATGTAAAATAGAACATAACTGTTACTTATTGATAAATAACTAAAAATATTTTTAAAATAAGACTTCGTAAAAAAAATTTCTCAGCAATGCCAAAATTGAGCGATCAAAGCTAAAGGAGTTTTCACTTCTACCGGCAGTCCCCTGACTGCTTTTTTTTTTTTCTTTCTTTCCGAATTTGCTTTTGGAACTTAGTAACATATTGGTACTCCATGAACATAATAAACTCACCCATATATGTATATATATTGTGAATGAGAATATTGAGGATACATACTACGTGGTGGAATATGGATTACAACAGTTGTATCGAGAAAAAAAAAAGCAAGGATAATCTGGAATAGCTTTTAAATTGGAGCTAATAGCGGTGGAAGATTGGTGTAGGGGCTGGAGATGAAAAGTAGTAATCTGCTTGATAATGGAATATTATAAAAAATAACTCACCCATTCATTTTTATCGAGGTTCTTCATTTTCAGGGAAAAAATGTATTATCCTTCTAATTACAAACGGGGTACTGTGGGATTATTTTTTTTTCCATTAAGCCAATACAATCTTTAAAGGAATATCTCTGGAATTCAAGAGGAATTCAATGTTTTAAATGCCGATCAGATGTCTTTGTTTTTCCACGAAAGGAAAATATTTTCACCGAAGTGAAATAAATATTCTGTTGTTGAGATTTCCAGATTTTATTTTCGAATAATTACATATAAACGGTAGCCAAAAGGCTATTGATGTTATTCATAGATCTAATGCTTTCTTAGCTAATAGCAGCTTATCCGAAACAAGACGTAGCTAATAGTCAATATTAAAAATCAATAGTTGCTATAAAATTGATCGCCTCGAAAACAGGAAAGTATGACAAACATCCTTAAATAAAAGTGTTAATTTTAACCAATAAAATAAAATATTTTAAGTGAACAGATAGCCTTAGAGTGTGGAAAATTCATATTTGGAGTTGTTTTAAAGGCTGGGATAGATAGACAAAAATAAAAAAAAAATGCACATTCCAGATTATCAAAAATTATTATATGTCCCTTATTTTTTTTCATGAAAAGAACCCAAAATTATGTTTTATGACATTTTTCGACACGGCGCATTATAAAGAGGATATCATATGTGGCTTTCAAATAAAACCAACTTTAAATAAGTTAGTGTAAATGAAACGCAACCATACATTTTGTTTATTTAATTTAATGCTGATCTTAGTAACGTTTGAGTGATAGATATTCATAAGATCATCCATCGAAAAAAAAAAATTACTCCATAATTTCTCCAAAGGGATGTCATTTTTGTCATCAGAAATCAAAAAGCTTCCGTAGACGCGTGTTTTATTCAAATAAAGATACATTTAGTTTAAGCTAGGTTTTCGATCAGCAAATGCTCTTAATTGGACACATATCATAAGAGATCCAATGAACATTAAACTCTCTCTCTCTCTCTCTCTCTCTCTCTCTCTCTCTCTCTCTCTCTCTCTCTCTCTCTCTCTCTCTCTCTCTCTCTCTCTCTCTCTCCCGCTCTCTCTCTCTCTCTCTCTCTCTCTCTCTCTCTATCTCACTCTCCTCTCTCTCTCCTCTCTCTCTCTCTCTCTCCCTCTCTCTCTCTCTCTCTCTCTCTCTCTCTCTCTCTCTCTCTCTCTCTCTCTCTCTCTCTCTCTCTCTCTCTCTCTCTCTCTCTCTATATCTCTCGTTTTTCCCCTACCATCAAGAGGATGACACACGCACACAATCAAGCGCGCGCCATAGGAATGTATATCAACTAGAATATGAAATGTATCTCATATTATAGCATTTTAAATTTCCAGGATAATGACCCCTCTCCCACCCTTCAGATACACTCAGAATCACCTTAATTAAGGAAAATACAGGATTAACGTAAACGTTAATTAGCTTAGCATTTAGAACCAAATCACAAATCATGGAAAGAAAAAAAGAAATGACACCTAATTATTCATACTCTGAAACACGATGTGAAATTAATTACACTAATGGCCAGAAATATTCACAATTTTTACTGACTATGGTTCTGGGAATCCAAATAACGCCGAACGCCGAGGTTTAATTAGCAAAAATAAATTCTAAATAGGAAAAGTTGCGCTCAGAACTTTCAAGCAGTTTTTATATTTTTATACCAGTGTGGGCTTTTATCTAATAAACAGCAATCATAATTTTATTCCTGATCAATAATAGATTTACAGAAAATACAACCCTAAGGGGGTAAAGGGTTTTCTTATTGGTTTACTTATGGAGTTACTCCGACTCAATAATATAACATTTCTCAAAGGAATATACTTATAGAAAAGCAGTGTGTAAATAGTAAAAAAAGAAAACAAGAAATAAAATGGAGAGGTAGAAATATTTCTGTAAAAATATAGAATGAAAAATAAGCGTTATACAGAATTTTTTTACGCCAATGATAGAATTAACTAATCCTGGATAGCAACAAACATAAACAAAAAAATCTGATTTGACACGACTTCGATGTAGTCCTATTAAACTAAATAAACAAAATGTTTTGATGCACTCGATTTAAAATGATTCATTCAAATTCACTTGAAAGTAATATAAGATATCTCCGTTCCAAGAGAACAAATCAAAAAATGCAATGGAACGTAATTTACAGATGTTTCCACGATAATCTAAGATAGTCCTATACAATTTCCTTTATCTCATATGCATATGAATAAATTTAAATATTTTTCTTCGCCGTCTCCTCTAAATTTCTCCACCCTCCCCCTTAGTCGATTCTGAACAAAATGGGGTGTGGGCATCTGGATGGAACAGAAGTCCTAAATATAAAATTTCAACATTCTAAGACTTGCTTTTGTTTTTAAGGTATGTGAGAAACGTTTGCACATTCGCACGTATGCACAGACGCACAGTAGTCCAATAGCCACAATAAGCGGCAAAAACCTATTAACTTTGAAACTACTTTAAAAAATGCTTTGTAATATTTATAATATATGTTGACGTTGTTGAAAATGTTGTTTTGTAATAGAATTAAACAAAGAACTAAACATGAATACGTTTCAAAACCTCTACTCGTTAAGGATAATGTAAAAATTTTCAGATATCGCTAAAATTATAACGAAATTTAATAATTATAATCAATCCAAGTAAAATTTACACAAAAATTTATTTCGAATGAAAAAATAAAAACATTCATCCTTCAATATGAATAATTTATTTACATGTTCTTATTCAATTATTATATTTATTGAAATTCATAATTCATTAAATAAATAAATCAATACATTTTTCTAAAAATGACTTCTTGTAATGCACTTGCCTCAGTCGCTGTTGAAAATGAGGTACGAATCTTTTTTTAATTTCAGCTATAATTTGCGAAATAACTTCGTCGGGCAAATTCTGGTACTTTTCCTGAACGAAGAGGTCTAAAGATTGGCTCGTTCCAAAAAGCACATTACATAAAACACTGTAAGGAACTGTAAAATCCGACATTTTAAACACCTTAAAAATTACTTTATAAGCTCGCCCAAGCACTTCGAAACATGAACTGAAAAAGTAAAATACGGGTAATAAATAAATCCTCGATCCTATAATTCTATTTAGTAAAAATCCTGAATAAACAGAGCGCCTAATCCCCGGTATTTATTGTTGGTAAATTTTCTTTCAACCTCAATTTCTCACAAAAGTGGACGAAGGTGGATGAGATATTTATAAAATAGTTACTCATAGGCTTAATCTTGAAGAAAATATAAGTTAGAGCTTGGAGCATTGTGGAGCTTTTTTTGAAACCTTGTACGAAGAAAGAAATTTAGGAATTTATCTCTATTTTGTTAGAACTCGTTTTAAGGGCTTATACGTAACGGATTAAAAACAAATTAGAAACCAACAAAAAACTTGAAACATACAGTATTAACGTTGGCAGAATGAAATTTGTCAATAGACTGTCTTAAGGGTCAGAATTTATCTTTTAAATTTGGCTTAGAAGGTAGATTATTTTGTGAAAAACATGAATGTCGATTTAAATGTTATTCTATTGGCAATTGAAATTATATTAATTAAAAAGGCCACCCAAACACAAAGGTACAACCACTAAACTATAAAGAAATCAAATTCTCAAAACCAAATTTCAACTTTTGCTGAAATAGGTTTTTGCCGGCTTCGCACCACTGTGAGGCGTCACTTCGAAACTAGTCGAAATGATGCCCTGGTAGGATCAAACTGAAATAATATTGAAATGTGAAAACCTTAAATCTTAACGATCACAATGTTCACTTCATAAAAAGAAGTAAATAGTGAAATACTGAATGGTTATTTAGACATCATTTATGTCTTTTCGTTTGTTTCTTTTTTTTTTTAAGAATTTTATTTATGGTTTTTCTTCCTATTTATTTGTATTATTGGTCTCTTTTTTGATGAATTCGTCTAACTAGAACCTAACAAAAATGTTATTTCCTCCTGTTAAATAACATGTTTACATCCAAAAGTAAAGCAGTTATTAAAAATATGAACCTAATTAGTTCCTATAAAGAAACTTGGACAGATAACTTGATAAACTGACAGATTATTTCATAGAAATGGGACACAGCCTTCGTTCGCCTGAACTGATTTGAATTGAAAGACATAGACAAATATCTTTATATGTTTTTGAACCAGGAAAAAAAGGAAAATCCTAATTAATTCTAGGTCATTAAAACAATGATGAAAATCCATTAATAGAGTCAACTGAATATATATATATATATATATATATATATATATATATATATGTGTGTGTGTGTGTGTGTGTGTGTGTGTGTGTGTGTACGACCTCAATAGCTGATTTCACTTAACGGAAATCTGCTAATTATAGAAACCCAGTTTAAACTTAAAGGTATGGGAAACGTTGTAAATCGTTTAGGAATAAAAATAGAAAAGAATGAAAACCACTTCCTTGTTCACCAAAGATAGAACCAGAAGCAGATGTTAGTTCATGACTTAGACTTGTAGGACTCTAAACTAATAAGTACACCAATGGATGCAGGGTTTTCATAGCCAAATGTGATTCAACTCTTAAACCTGACAATAAGAAATATTTACAAGCGATATTTCTCTTCTATATATTTCTTTAACGTCTCGACCAGATATGCCAGCAGGAGTAGGTATCCTACACAGACGCGTATAAAAACCAACCAAGAGTGACTGGAATGCTGTGAAGAGAATTATTTCATCATATAAAAATTATAACATTATATAAAAAACACCTGTGGGTTTTTCTTGTGAGTGGGGCACTCAAGGCTCTGAAAATATTTTATTCCCATCCAACAAAATATTTTCAGGGTTTCTTCCTTTTTTTTTTTTTGTTCATGAAAATTTATATATTCAAATTATCTCTCTGCTATGATATACTTGTACGGCATGAATAATCAGTTGAATAGAAGTATTTGTTTATAAAATAATATATTATAAAACATAATAAAGGCCAATATTTTCTTACTTACGATAAATAATAAAAAAAAAGAAAATGTTTTGAATCCAGAGTAAACTTTTTTTTCCTGTTTGCTTGGTTTGCAACAGTGGCTTAAGGATTTATTAGGTTCCTAACGAAAAACAATAAGACATTTGTTGAAGAAAGCTTAGTAGATATAATAGATGGCAAAGCAAAATGCTTAGTCTATTGAAAGGGGGTCTGATAGCCATTTGTCCTCAGCTCGTGGATGTGGAAGAGATAAAATCAATTTATCTAACCCACCCCGTGGATCGTACATTAAAGGACGTAATTAAAAAATGTACTAATATGAAGATGACTAATCACACGAAGGGGGAAGTAAGTTACAATTTTAAACCTTTTTAACCAATCTTGTAAAATAATAGAACAGAACAAAAAGTAACTATTCATTGGATATTCACTTCATTACGAAAAAAACTGAAATAAAATTTAATTAAGACAAAAAATGGAGAAATTTAAGACACAAGAAGGGAGGGGGGAGTTACCAGAACATATTTTCATGGGTACTGATGACTACAAGTATCTCATGAGCAAATACCTAATTTTTCTATTCATATTTTATGGTTTGCTTTTTTTATGTCAAAAGTAGATCATTGTATAAGCCTTGATACTGTATTTAAATGAACTAGCTTATTTACAATAATGAAAATAGAATTCAAACATGTATTTAGACTACATTTTCATTAATTTTTTTGCAGCACTAACTTTATCACAATTTGCCATTAAGAATATACTATCCACGATTGGAATTGGTAATGAAAAGTAAGTGATAAAGTTATCGGTTTGGTTTCACTTTTCTTTGATTAACTTTCTCCCCTTTCAACTACAATATTTCTGCCTGTTAGCAGAGCTAGTGACTTGTAGTAAAGATATTTTGAAAATGTGAAATATCTCCATTACTATAAGTTTATTATCTCATATAATAAAGGTCTCTTGAAAAAAAATATTTGGTATTTAATCTTTTGGGGAATGAAGGAAGGAATTTTGAAAATTCCAAATATCTCTGTTACTATACGAAAAATTGTATAGAACCAATCTTATTGTAAATTACATTTACTATAAATATTGTTCTATACATATTTCCCCTATAGTGAGTATTAACCGAGATATGTAGATTTGATAGTTTTACGCTTTAAGTAAACCCCCACTCCTACTATTGTCACATTAATATTGAGCTGTTATATCATGAAACACTTCATTACAAGGTTAAATATCAAATATTGTTTTCAACAAAGCTTTATTATGCGAGATACAAATAAATAAGTTCTTTTGACCCCCCTTCATTTGTTCTTGGATTACTAAAATCTGAGTGATTGAGATAGAAATTATTCTGATTCATTTCAATTCACTTCACTATCTATAGTAAATAGTTTTCCATAAAATTAATATGTTATATTCAGATGTATTTCATTAATTGTTCATCTTTCCGGTCTAGAGTAATTCTATCTATTCAGTGCTGCCTGAAGTTGCCTGCACTGTATGTTTAATATTCAGACGCTTTCCGTTGTAGAAATTATTGATTTGTAAACTGACTGAATGATTTCCTATTGCCTATTGAAAATTCGAAATATCTCCGTTACTATACGTTGGATCAAAAACTTGTATAGAACCAATCTTATTGAAAACTAAATGTACTATAAATATTGTTATATACATTTATTCTCTATCTTGAATATTAACCGAGATATTTGCATTTTTAATTTTTCAGCCTTCAGCAAAGCCACACTTCTACTCATGTTACATAAACAATACTCTGTTATGTAATAAACCACATTACTCGAAGGTTGAATACCATAAATTGTTTTCAAGAGACCTTTATTATACGAGATAAATGCAAATATGTTATGGTGACCCCCCCCCTTTGTATGTTGTTGAACTACTAAAATTTTATTGATTAAGATAAAAATTATTCTGATACATTACAAATTACAGTATTAGATATAGTGAAAAGTTTTCAATAAAATTAATATATTATATTCTGATATATTTCAGTAATTGTTTTTCTTTCCTGTGGGAAGTTGGCACACCTTTTTGTTTACTTTTCAGGTGCTTTCCGTCTGGAGGTTTCTTATTATCGTTTGTATTTATTCCCTTAACATTCACAGTGGTATTACCAGTATGCAGATTTATCTGTTTTAAACCTTCCGGTGGGAAATCTGCTTAGTTTACGCAGCCCCTGCGTGTTGAACTTTTTAAATTATTAAAAGGTTTGGCCATATTTGGTCATAAACATTTTTTTTTTATTGAGTGCATGTTATTTAAATATAAATATTTAATTAATTTATGTATTAATGCGTTTTAAAAAGTGCGAATTAACCAGTATTCTGTACATATTAAAAGGAAAAGGACCCCTTAGTACGATGCTAGAGTTCTAAATGCATTGGGGAAAGGAAATGAATAACTATTACTGAATGAGGAAAAGAATGTTTTATTTTGATCCAGTATGGGCAATCATTCATACTAAATGTATATAGCATATGTAAAAAATTGGATCTATTAGACAGAGAATGTGCAGAACTACTAGCAGATATAGACCTGTTTATAATTTGACGAAATGTATCTAAAAGGGGCCCTGGCCTGCCTAGGTGTTTTGGCTGAAACCCAAATAAATGGAGGGCTGAGTGAGTAGGGACGAGGTCAGACTTCGCTTTATAGCCAAGGGCTGTAGAGATAGCCTTTTTATGTTGGATAGGGTAGATGAATGAAATACCAAGGAGCAAAATGTGTGTGTGTGTGTGTGTGTGTGTGTGTGTGTGTGTGTGTGCGAGCGCATCATGGCATGAGATGAGGAGAAGAAGTCCATTCCACAGGTAGGGGTTTGCCGCCCCATCATTTACACTTATCGCCAATATTTCCCTTCTTTCATCCTCCTACATCTTTCTCAGCTACTAACACCTACCTGCAATACCACCAGTGTCAGGTTTAATCCAGTTAATCCCCTGGTTAGAAGTTTAAACTCCAGATAGAAAATTGATCAAAAGTTTTTATTTCATAAACTCCAATTTGCAAATTTCACTTAGGGGAAATCAGCTATTGAGGTCGTACTCGATTTTCGAAAAAAAATTTCCGATGTCCATCGATCCTAAAATTGTAACCTCTGTCTGTACATTGATTTTTTTTTCTCGAAATTTCACGATAACTTTTCGTTTCACAAGTCATAGACACCATAACTGCATTTTGTGCTTTGGTTTCTGTTGGTTTGTTACCTTTTCACGGATAAACAGCAGAACCGAATTTCATGAAACTTGGTATGTATATTACTACTATCCCAACTTAGACTTTAGGCTATGTTAATATTCTCTGAGACGAACAGGAGTGGGGGTTAGAAGGGAGGCCTGAAATTAAAAATAGTGATATTTTGTTTCCTGTTTATTTTGTTTTTTTGAGTAACTATTGTTATATTAACTTTTATCGTATAACAAAGTATTAACGAGATATACAGTAAAAATTAAAGTTGAGGCTAACAATTGTATTTGGCACAAAATACTCAACCCAACTAAACAAAGCTCGGTATGTGTATTAGCACTAACGTGTCCATAATTATAAGTTATACCAATATTTCTAGAGACGAACAGGAGTGGGGGTTAGAAGGGAGGCCTGAAATTAAAAATAGTGATATTTTGTTTCCAATTGGTTTTTCGGCGAAAGTGCACATGACAAAAGTTGTTTATTTGGTTCTTTAAAATAACATTTGTTATATTGACTTTTGTCGTATAACAAAGTATAAACTAGATATACATTAAAAACTAAAGTGGTGGCCAACAATTTTCTTGGCCACTAACGATTGAACAGAATTTAACAAAACTCGGTAAGTGAATCAGCATTAATTCTTCCGTAATTAGAATCTATGTTAAAATTTTTAGGTTTGAACGGGAGTGGGGGTTATAAGGGACACCTGAAATAAAAATTCACGATATTTCATTTTCTATTTGTTTTAAGGCAAACGTGCTCATAACAAAAGTCACTTACATTGTTATTTAGAGTATATTTTGTTTTAAAATTTTTTTAAACGTATCTCTACGTAATTCCATTAAATTTGGGGGACAAAAAGTGTGCTTGTATTTCATTTAAAATTATTTAATTCGAAAGTGGTTTACGATATCTCCGTTCCACAACATTCGATTGAAAAATGTCTTAGAACATGATTTATAGATTTTTTTAATCACAAATAAAAATGGGCTTACACAAGTTTTTGCATGTATAATATTAAGGAGAAATTGGTATTATTTTATTCGGATTCTCCTAAAACCCTTCCCTCTCCACTAATTCGAATGCGACCAAAATAGGAGGGGCACAACTAGACATTAAATTAGAAATTTCAACCTTCTTAAGCTAGCCGTTTTTCAAGACTCATACGTCAAAAGTCCGTCATACAGGGGCTACGTAAACTTAGCAGATTTCCCACCTGAAGAGTGGGTTACAATAGAGAAATCTGCATACTAGTAACAGTAATATTAACGAGTCTCAAAACCGATTTCACTGGAGCCGAACAGCTAGGGAAACGGCCGAACTAGTTTTAGGCGGAAAGTCCCGAATAAAACCGACTTCAGCCGATCTTAACTCTGTTATCAGGCACACACTTAATAAAAATTCAAATATCTCGATTAATATTCAAGATAGACAATAAATGTATATTACATTATTTATAGTTTATTAGCAATAAGATTGGTTCTATACAAGTTTTCGATCAGACGCATAAAGCTGAGATATTTTGAATTTTCGAAAATCCTCCCTCCCACTGGTCCGATTTTAGCCATTAACGGACTTGGTCTTTCTTTTTACATAAAACGATTAAATATCGAGTTTGGTAACGATCAAACAAAAATGACGACGCCTAGAGTCATTAACACATATATATATATATATATATATATATATATATATATATATATATATATATATATATATAAATATATAATTTTTAAAGGACCTCATTTTCGTCATCTCCTGGGTAAGATCGATGGACATTTGAAGAAATATTTGAAAATCGTGTCATAAGTACGACTTCAAAAGCTGTTTCCCTTAAGGGAAATCTGCTAAAATGGGTTGAGAGAGGGACACTACGAATAAGCCTGACGAAACCTGTAAACCGAACAAATTCGCGATTGCAATACTTTGTTTACGTTTTTCGAGCTGTATTGATATTGCAAACGTGGTTAAACTGTTATCAGTCCATAGCCGAAATACCTAATACACACACACACACACACACCCACACACACACACACACACACACACACACACACACACAGATATATATATATATATATATATATATATATATATATATATATATATACATATATATAAAGTAAGTATATAAAGCTCAGATTTCTTTCGAGCTGGGATTTGATGTGCTGATATACTCAACTCACTATCTATTTCTTCTTTTATTCCTTTTTATAATTATTCAGTTGTAATCATGAGCCAAGGAATTGAAATTGGATTTAAGAATATGATCAAACAATATTCACATGGCAGCTTTATACCATTTTCCGCAATAAGGAGTGCCATGCTATTGTTCTGCTTATTTTTCAATGCATTGGATATATTTTTACCTAATATATATTATTTTAGATTAGCTGAATAAAGAATATTTCCTAAAGTAATAGTTATTTTCATCACTAGTACGCAAAGTGTATCTTTTCTGAACGAGGTCGAGTTTCACGTACGATGCGAAGCCGAGTTCGGGAATAAGACCGAGTACAGAAAAGATACTTTGCGTACGTACGTTGAAAATGACTTTTCATTATACTGTACCTATTCTTAAAAGGAAATAAGGTAAATATTTTAATATTTTTATTCTTATAAAAAAATCAGAAGATAAAGATATGAATTCTAAAATATGAAACATATGTTTATTAAACTGCAAAGGTTATTCAACAGATAAATAGAATAGGCAATAGACCTATAATTTAAAATTAATATAACTAACAACTATGTTTGCTTCATTTAAAATATCTTCCGGAATATTTGAACACGCATTATTATTAAACATTTTGATTTAATAAATACAGGTTAAGTAAGTATGCAATATACAATGAATGATAGTATAATGAGGAATATTCCAATAACAGCTGTTACTTTTCTGTACTAGTAAAGAAAATATCACTTTGCGTACTCAAACGATACACTGAAAACACATGTTATTTTAACAGAATAATGAAAAAATAATAAAAATAGGTTCATTAATTGGCGGAAACCTTACTTATAAAGTTGTGGGCTATCACGGTAAAAATTCGTTTAGTATAAGTTGGATCGTTTGTCGGTTAATTTGAAACTTCACTTCAACTTATTAAAGTTTTAAAGTTTCGTTATTAAAGGTTTTAAAATTTTTAGGAATCCTTTCACTTACAGGAAGCTTACCCTTTGAAAAAAGAACTTTCATCTTTCCCAGTAAACTATCTTTTTTTTTTTTTAATTTTAACACGAGGACTAAATGGTCTCTCAATTAGAGCAATTTCAGGACTTTTAATTCTGATTAATGATAGATGAATAAAACGTGAGATTCCCAGGTCAACATTATCATTGCAGTTGGTATAGAAAGATTACGGAAGGTTGTCAGTGAGTTGGTAGTTAACTCTGTCTTGCAGGTGCAATTTTAACTAACATTGATGTGTAGTAAAGATTCCGGTGTTTGAAATGCGATTACGTACGCTGAGTTCAAAGGCTGCTTGTAGGTATTTTAGTGAATCATACAGATAAAGTCTGATAAGAATAACATATGCCTTCCTTCCACTCCTGTTAAATTAAATAAACAAAATGATACTTTATATATATATATATATATATATATATATATATATATATATATATATGTGTGTGTGTGTTACTGTAAAACCCCGGAGTGTGGTAAATCCTAAGATTTACCAGAAGCGTTGGTAAATGTCCGATTTTGTCTTTCAAATTGGACTTTAGCCAGTAAATCTTAGGATTTCCCAAGAGGCTCGGTAAAACTAGAATTATCTCAATCAGGATGCGTCTTTCGGACTTGTACCAACAGATTTTGGTAAATTCTAACATTTCCATAAAAGTTATTTGAAATGAAAATTTTAGAATAAGTTTTATTATTATCTGTTACAGTATGGGAGAGAATTGTGGCACTTTGAATTGCACTTCATTTTAGCTAACTTGCACAAAAATTTCTTATTTGAACATTTTTTTAAGCAGTTGCATTTTTTGAAACCCTGTCCACCAACCAATGACTGTTACGAACTGCAGTGCGAAGGCTTATCTCTTCGTCGAGCACTTCATCAGGAGACATGAAATTCTCAATTCCCGAATGAGGTAGGCGGGAGTATCTCTGTCTCCATTCCTCTTGACTGTACATTTACCAATGAGCCTTGGGAAATCCGCACATTTACCAAACAGCATTAGTAAAAGTACGAAATCTCACATTTATTTAATGTTTTTCGGGCATTTACTAAGGCAGACGGTAAATCCGGGGATTGACCAACTGCCATGTGGTAAAAGCTGGAATTTCATCTAAATTTCGGACTTTAACCAGTGCTCTTGGTAAATCCTAGGATTTACCGGTATGTCCTGACATTTACCACACTTCGGGGTTTTACAGTAACACATGTTTATATACACTCAACCGCAAAAAAACCCAGACACTTTATTTTTGTCGTATTAAAAGCTAATTTTCAGCAATTTTCTTTACGTGGGTATTCTAGTTATTACAGAGAATTTAGAGTCTAAGTCCATTGAACAAATCCCTTCAGGATTAGTAAACTATTAGATAAGTAGTTTTTCGCATATTTAAACATCTTTAATTATTAACCAAGCATTTTCTTTAATTAATGTTTTATTTTTATTTCGGTCCAGAATAATGGGTCTTTCAAACTTAGATGGAAGGCCGGAGCTTGCGTTACATTGCCGAAACGCTTGGGGTAGCGAAGTCTACCATTTACTGTAATAAAAATGAAGAATAATTTTTTTTTTAAATGTGTTAATTTATCTTTTTCTTTTTTTTTTATTTGGTATTTTTTTGTAAATAATCAATAAAAATTATTCACTTTTGGCAGATTTTGTTTAAATAACCTAAAGATTAACCAATTATTTTAATTAAAAAGATTAATATACGTACAGATATATATTAAGTATTTAACAAAATTATAAGACTAAATCTAAGTGTCCGGTTTTTTTATGCGGTTGAGTGTGTGTATATATATATATATATATATATATATATATATATATATATATATATATATAGATTTGTTTAGCGATCAAAATGTTTGTTTGATCGTTATCAAACTCGATATTTAAACGTTATATGTAAAATTAAATACCAAATTCGATAACGGCTGAAGTTGGAATTTTCAACTCCCCCCCCCCTTTCAGTCATCACACGTAAACAAAAATCCAATATATCATGACGACTTATGTCAAACTTTAGTACCAAACACTGCCATCTATGTGCATTTATAATGTGAGATGGGTGCAAATACGTAGTGTGATGAAGTCATCAAGTAAGATTTTACAGTCTTGACAAAAAATGTTTATATCGTCTAATCCGTGCTCACTCCACTTTTTCATTCAACACTAAAGATAATATAATTACTTCATGCCTGTTAACTCTCTCGTGGTCGCAATTCTGGTTAGTATTACCAAACCCGATATTCAAATGTTTAAAGTAAAACCAAAGATCAAGTTCCTTAATAACAAAAATCGGAACGGGGGGGGGGGTTAGAAGTGAGGAATTGAAATATCTCCGTTATTATTAGTGGGATAGAAAGTTAACTTGGAACCAATCTGATTTCAAAAGTAATGTTGAAGATTGTTATATTTGTATATTGTTTATTTGATTTATACCATAATCGATATACGATTGTTTCATTCAACCCTAATTTTCAATGTAGTTCATGGTTGAAATGAGACCAGGAATAGGGGAAAATGGGTGGGGGAATTGAAAATTCAAACATTTTTGCCGATATTATGAGCCGTATTGAAAAATGTTGTAGAACTAGTCCTTTTAAGCTATTGATACTCTACAATTGTAATTCTATATATTGTTTCGTAGCATAAATATTAAACGAGTTATTAATACTATCTTGTTTTCGGCCTTGAATAAACCCCACTTCTACTCATTGGTTTTTAAGGGAAATCAGCTATTGAGGTCGTACTCATGACGCGATATTCAAAAATTTCTTCAAATGTCCATCGATCCTACCCAGAAGATGACGAAAATGAGGTCCATACAAAATTATATTTAAATATATATATATATATATATATATATATATATATATATATATATATATATATATAGGTCTGTTAACCCTTTAGCGTTCGAATTTTTACTTGATCGTTACGAAACTCGATATTTAAACGTTTTATGTAAAAATAAAGATTAAATTCGTAAATGGCTGAAATCGGACCAACGGGAGGGGGGGTTTAGAGGAGAGGATTTTTGTAAAAATAATATATAAAAACAATCCTATTGCAAATAAATTTACTATAAGTATTGTTATATTTTTTTATTCTCTATCTTGAACATTAACAAAGATATTTGTATTTTTCAGTTTTCAGACTTCAGTAAACCCCCACTTCTACTCGTATTACATAAACAATACTCTGTTATATAATATACCACCTTATTCGAAGCTTAAATACCAAACATTTTTTTCCAAAGACCTTTATTGTACGAGGCAGATGCAAATATGTTCTTGTGTCCCCCGTCATAAATTTTTGGACTACTAAAATTTGATTCATTGAGATAAAAATTATTTTGATTCATTATAAATTACAGTACTAGGTATACTACATATTTTTCAATAAAATGAATATGTTATATTCTGATATGTTTCAGTTCTTGTTTTTCTTTCCGTTGAGCCGTTAACAGACCTGTTTGTATTCATTTGAGACGCTTCCCGCCGGCAGGGGAAAGATTTCTTATTACCGTTTGTATTTATTCACTTAATATTCACGGTGGTGTTTGTGTTAGCCGTATGTAGGTTTATCTATTATTAATCTTCACGAGGGAAATCTGCTTAGTTAACGCAGCCCGTGATGGACTTATTTTACTCAGAACCAAAAAATATAAGGTGAGAAGAGATCAGTAGTATGTAATACCACCGTGAGGGAAATCTGTTTAGTTTACGCAGCCCCTACCTAACGGACTTTTTCTATTCTCACAATCATTTCACTTAATTTGTTAACATTTCCGAGGGCCACTCTTTTCAAGATAATACACAACACTTTGTCAGTTTCGTATTAATGATTCATGGCAATTAACCGATATCTGTAACATTAGGAGCTGAAAGGGAGGAGTTCCTAACTGAAAATTGTACGGGTTTATTTGCAAGTATTGATTGCCGAGGCAAAGAAATACAAAAAAGCATTAGGGAATGTTCTATAAATTGTTCAATGCTCAACTTGTTTCTTCTCGGAATACTTGAGTCACCATGAAGTTTGTTAATGATAAATTTTCTTAGAGACTACACAAGTTCACCGTTCCTTTTGTAAGTTGGTCTTTCTGTAAGTGGACTCTCCGGCAAAGTTTTAAGGGAGTTCCTTCTAACTTAGTTTTGGCATTCGTGGAACCATCGATACCCACTAAACATTAGGATATTAAACCACGAGTTGAAACATTAATATAGAAATTAATAAATTCGCAGTTTCCATGAATAGAGATAAATTATTTGGCGGATGTCAATGCATGCTAAGATCAAAGGAAATTCATATGGCTTTGTCCATCTGCATGTTTCGTTACACTGATTACTGTATATTTAAATACAATACTTATCGATTTCACAAATTTAAGATATGAATTTTTAATAATGTTCATAAAGAAACCTTAAAAATAAATTTATATTTCTAAACTACATCTATTAAATTATATTTATCCTGAAATAAATCATTTTCTCTAGAGACAAAGATGTATAATATAGAGCAAATTAAGATCTATGCTGCCATTGGTTAAGGACGCAAAATACTTTCTGTTATTCTGTTTTTCTTTGGTTTTTTTAAGCTACATACTCGACAATTCTAACTACTACAACATAAAAAGTCCGTCACACAGGGGCTGCGTAAACTAAGCAGATTTCCTGCGTGAAGTTTAAGAATGGATAAATATACATACCGGTAACACAACACCACCGTGAAGATTAAGTGAATAAATACAAAGCATAATAAGAAACCTCTGAGAAATGTACACAAACAGATCTTACCGGAAAGAAAAACAATTACTGTAGTACATCTGAACATAACTGCATGTATCGCGTATAATAAATGTCTCTTAAAAACAATATTTGGTATTTAAGCTTCGAATGATGTGGTTTATTACATAACAGCGTATTGTTTATGAAACATGAGTAGAAGTGAGGGTTTGCTGAAGGCTGAAAACTGAAAAATGCAAATATCTCGGTTAATATTATAAGATAGGGAATAAATGTATATAACATTTAATTTGCTATAAGATTGATTCTATACCTTTTTTCGATCCGACGTATAGTAACGGAGATATTTCGAATTTTCAAAATTCTCCCCCTCTAAACCCCCCCTCCCCCTGGTCCGATTTCAGCCGTTAACAAACTTGATCTTTCTTTTTACATAAAACGACTAAATATCTAGTCTAGTAACGATTATACAATAATTGTGACCTCTAGAGCGATAGCAGACTAATATATATACAGGGTGGGCAGAATGGGCTCCCTGATTTGAAGGATGAATTGTGAAAGAACAAGTAAAGATAATCTCAAAACGTTTTTATTTCCCAAAAATACATTCAATGCCATTTTATTCTCATTTGGTTTTGAAAATTAGTTCATCAAGGTGACGAACTTGGCGAGCGATGCACATGTTGAGTCGTTCAAAAAAGTTACCGATAACTCTTCTCAGCATATCTTCTGATATTCCAGCGACGACATCTGTAATTGCCTCTTTTAGGGCTTCCATGGTCCTTGGTCGAACTTTGTAAACCTCAGCTTTGAGATAACCCCAAAGAAAAAAAAAGTCCGTCACGCTGGGGCTGCGTTAACCCCCCTTAAGATTTCCCTTGTGGGAAATCTGCTAAAAATCGCATGGGCTCAAATCCGTGGTGCGAGGGACCCATAGAACATCGCCAAGTAAGGAGATCTGGTGGCCGGGAAACAGTCTTTGCAAGATTTGTCATGAACGAAGGGCGGTATAAAGCCTCTAAGCTCACCAGACCACTGCATGGCGACTACTGAAATGAAAATGGCATCATTTCCCCGACCTAACGCCACTATCCCCACTCCGCTAACCCACCTGAGCGCTCTGCAGTGAGTGTTTGAAACTAAGTTACTAAATATATATATATATATATATATATATATATATATATATATATATATATATACATACATACATACATATATGCAGTTTTGAACGGACCTCATTTTCGTCATCTCCTAGATAGGGTCGATGAAGATATGAAGAAAAATTTCGAAAATCGCGTCATGAGTACGACTTCAATAGCTGATATCCCTTAAGGGCTAAAATTAGAACTCACACACACACACACACACACACACACACACACACACACACATATATATATATATATACACGCACATAATTTAAAAGGTCTAGAGACCGCAATTTTTATATTATTAATTCCAAATCCGACATTAAAACATTTCAAGGAAAATCAAATGGCCAAAAATAGACCAAGAATAGGGATTAGGGGTATGATCTGGAATTTATCTTAAGGTTATCTTTCTCAAATAAGTAATGACACGGTTTTCAATGATTTGCATGGCATAATAGGCGAAGGAGGGAAGATCGAGTGTGTGTGCGTGTGCGTGTGTGTGTGCGTGCGTGTGCGTGTGTGTGCGTGTGTGTAATTGCATAGGAGGGGAGGGAGGAGGAAATTCCTGGACAAGGAAAAGCGAATCTTTTTATATGAGGCCACGTGTCCGAGAATCATTACTATGTCAAACGTTTACACAAGAATATATTATTAAAAAAGAGGACTTTCAATGAAAGGACTTCTAGTGGGGCATGCGTTAACGACTAAAAGATGAAAGAAGAAAAAATCCTTTTTTAATTGGCCCAGAATTATATTTTATTTTTTGCCATGGAATTACTATATAAATTGTTGTTATAACTTTTCCACGTGCGCTTTGCTGCAAAATTGTCATTAATCTACTGGAATATCATTCAGCATATTAAAATAACTTCAGTCAAAACCTATTCAAATAAATACTATTCTTTTAAAAGAACAATCTACTGCAATAAACATTTTGTCCTGAATCAATGATGAGGTGAAGAAGACTCATAAGTGCTTACATGATAATGAAGCCGTTAATTCTGTTTCTTAATTAAATATTTAATTACCTTCAACAAAGTGACTAACACAGGGCAATCAGTATATTCACTGACACCATTGAAGGAGGTGAATGGAATCAATTCCAGTCTTCTCGTGACCTTGCATATGACATGCAAAATCCACTTGAAGAATTAAATAAGACTAAAAATTGAATGTTTTCATTAGTCGAAAGAATTTTCATAAGTTACAAAACTTACCCTGAGCTTGCCAAAGAAGTTACTTTGCACTAACCAAACGCAGAAGAAGAAGAAAAATAAGTATATGAAGTTGTTCGGAACATCACGTCTAGGTTGTTTAATCATGCTAATGGAGACGTGCCTCCTACACTGAGGGAAGGACTTATCAGTTCTGAAATTATACTCAGTGAATTCTTCTTCAGTTAGCTGTTAACCCTAGAATGGTAGTGAACGTAAAAATTAGGTATGATCTGGTTTGAACTATTATCAAAGGGCCGTTAACGACCCCACCACCCCCAGCCCTCAGCTATGAGCCTTCCAGATAGTTCGGCCTTCACCTCCACCAAGGACAGCTAAGTGAACCTTCCCAGTCATCCAATACTATTTTTTGAAATAAAAACAAAACGTAATATTTACGTATCAATTCTATTAACCGCACCTTTTTGACACGTAAAATTTACGTATCGCTACTAATAACCGATTTTTATGCCATAACTTAGTTAATATTATTGTCAATTTATTTTCTTCCAATTTATTTTTATATTCAAATTTATTTTCTCTTAATGTTTTTAAATTTTATTTTTGAATATAAAAAAGACAAAGATGTATAGAAATAATATAAATAATATGTTTATAGTTTCGGAAAAATGGAGAAAAAATATTTAATGGATGAAGAAATCAGAAATTTATTGAAAGAACTCTCCGATGAGTCAGATGGGGAAAATGACAATTATGAAATAGATGGATATGGATACGACGGCGATGATGATTCGGAGTATTCTCCAAGAGATGAGGAAGTTGAGCCTTCGGAAATGATGCAACACAGAGTGGGCTAGATAGCGATGAGAGTGAAGCAAAAAAAAAACCTAAAACCTCTCAACCACACAATATTGACAGATCAGCCAGCATAAATGTAGAAGGTGGGTTGTGCTTGGTAGGAATGGAGCACACAACCTCCGGAACGTGTTTCGAACAAAGAGCCTGAAAGGAATGTCGTGCACATTATTAGATATTACCGTAGATATAAGTTAACGATAAGTGTATGTTTTAATAAAATAAAAAAAATAGTCACAAACATTAACAAATTTTGAATAATTTCACCAATTACCAGTTGCACACATAAAATTTACGTATCAGTACCATTAAGTGGGAAATAATATCACTACCATTCTAGGGTTAAAAAGTGACTACTCCTGTACTTAAAGTTGAAAGAAATTATTCCATAGAGTGTGTCTCAACTGATAATGTACTGCGAAACAATTCGTTTTCGAATTCTAAAACATATGACCACAGTAATTTTCAAATTTACAATAAGATTATGTCAATAACATTTTTCGGTCCAACGTATAAGAACGGAGGTATTTGGAATTTTCGAAATTCGCACCCTCTTTCCCTAACCCCCACTTTAGGTCCGTTTTCTTCCGTTAACGAACTTGATCTTTAGATTTGCAAGAAACTCGTATATATATATATATATATATATATATATATATATAGAGAGAGAGAGAGAGAGAGAGAGAGAGAGAGAGAGAGAGAGAGTTTGATATCGATAAAAAAAATTGAGACCGCTAGAGCGGAAACAGACATAAATATACATCATTTTGAACGGACCTCATTTTTGTCAAGTGATGTAGGATCGACGGACATTTGTGGAAATTTTTCGAAAATCGCTTCATGCTAAAACCTCAATATCTGAGTTTCCTTATCCTTTTCTGATGTGGCTCCTATTGAATTAAATAAGCAAGTTTTGGGTTGCATTACATTAAGATAATATAAATTTAAAGTGATGGACGATATCTACGTGGAAATGGATCAAATTAAAGAATGTCATAGAATATAATTTATTAATATTTTCATGATAAACAAAATGGCTCCTTTACAAACTCTTCTATCTGAAATGCTTGCTCATAAATTGGATTCTGTTTTATTTTCTCCATCCTCTAAGCTCCTGAGGTGCACAATTAAACGTGGCAGCAATACCAACTATGAAATTTCAACAATCTAAGGCTAGCCGTTTTCGAGATACATAAGCACAGATATCACGCCGAAACTAGTCAAAATAGGTTCAGCAAGGGTAAAACGGTTAGTTCCTTTGAAAACTGAGAATTTTCCCGATTGCGTTACTTCCTTTAATTCGTACAAGATAGTAAAAAACACATTTATTTTTAAATAGTATAGCAGAGTAGAATTAATAAGAATACATGAAATAATGATATTATTAAGAGCAGGATAATAACGAGTCTCTAAACCCCCTCTCCCAATTGTCCGATTTCAGCCATTAACGAACTTGATCTTTCTTTTTACATAAAACGTTTAAATATCGAGTTTGGTAACAATCAAACAAAAATTGGTACTGCTAGAGCGTTAACAGACTAATATATGTATATATATATATATATATATATATATATATATATATATAAAATTTTCAATAGACCTCATTTTCGTCATCTCCTGGGTAGGATCGATGGACATTTAAAGAAATTTTTCGAAAATCTCGTCATGAGTACGACATCAATAGCTCATTTCCCTTAAGGAAAATCTGAAAAGTACTGTGTGCACCTGGACTAAAAAAGGGATGTCTTTTCCATAACATTTCATAAGAGGAGTAGAAATTTTTCGAAATATTGGAGAAAGTGTTTCTGTAACTCAAGTTATTCTAAATCAATAATCTTTTTGGACTTGTATTTAAATAGGTTTAGATTTTACCCGAAGCTCTATGCTGTGGGCAGTCTTGGTGCAGAAATTAACCCTATTTCTTATGGAATCTATAAAATGTTTTATGAAAATTTAAAGTTCAAGTTTGAAATGATTTCTTGGTTCCGACGATTAGGAGTAATAAGGTTCTTGTGTTTAAGGCTGAATTTTGTTTTCTTCTTAATTTAATCTGGAAAGGCTTTACTGTGAGAGAGTAGATTGCTATTGAGCGCATTTGCATGGGAATGGCATGTTATCCTCGAATCTACTCCAAAAGCTAGCCATTGGCGCCTAGATGTCATTCCAGGCCTACAGTTGAATTCGCTGGATTGCCTCCAATCCTCCATGCCCTAATTCCATATCATCTGGGAGGCTCTCTCATCAACAGCCCCAAACACATTTCGCCTCCATGTAATCAACTCTCCGATATTTTTTTTTTCTTTTCCGTCAATGTAAAAACATTATTTCTGACTAAAATAATGGCCGTTTCTTCCCATCCACTTTAAAATGCGGCGGTCGTAATTAACAAGAACGGCTGAAAACTTATCTTTACACCGAGGATTATAACAAGCCTTTCAGTAATAAATATTTTAAGCTCATTAAAACGGCACAATAAACGAGAATCGTCCACCTGAAAGATCCTAAGAAAATGTCCGGCACTTGTGGCTGTGTAAACTAAACAGGATTTTGGCACACTGTAATGAGATCAACAAGACGTTTTTCCATATTTTAGTCCCTATTTCTGTCACAAGTTCTTAAGAACCCTTTACGAAAAATATATTGAGCGAACCACATGCCATCCTTGTACGTGTAGAATAACAATAGTCCGTCACGCAGGGGCTGCGTAAACTAAGCAGATTTCCCACGTGAAGTTTTACAATAGAGTAATCTGCCTAATAATAACAGTAGTAGTAAGGAATCTCTAAACCTTGTTGTCAAAAGATTGTTTCTATACAATTTTTCGATCCGACGCATAATAACGGAGATATTTTGGATTTTCACAAATCCCCCCTCTAAAACCACCTCCCACTTGTCTGATTTCAGCAATTAACGAACTCGATCTTTCTTTTTACATAAAACGATTAAATATGAACTTTGGTAACGATCAAACAAAAATTGCGACCGCTAGAGCGTTAACAGACAAATATATATATATATATATATATATATATATATATATATATATATATATATATAGTGTGTCATTCTTTTCGGAGTTTTGGTCAATGTTGGTGAAATAAATCTTAGTCACCAACATTGACCAAAACTCCCAATAGAATAACACACCCTATATAAATCCAACCTGGTCGAAAACATCAGCACAATTATATATATATATATATATATATATATATATATATATACATATATATATATATATATATATATATATATATATATATATATAATTTTGAACGGACCTCATTTTCGTCATCTCCTAGGTAGGATCGATGGACATTTGAGGAAATTTTTCAAAACTCGCGTCATGAGTACGACCTCAATAGCTGACTTCTCTTAAGGGAAATCTGCTAAAATGCACTTTATTCATAATGATTTCATTCATCAAATAATACTAGGATAATTCCGTTCCAATGCATCGGATCGGAAATGCCATAGTGTATAATTTACAGATGTATTTAGCAGATTTCCCTTAAGTTTTTCTTCAAATGTCCGTCGATCCTACCTAGTAGATGACGAAAATGAGGGCCACTCAAAACTGTATATATATTTGTCTGTTACCGCTCTAGCGGCCGCAATTTTTGTTTGATCGTTTCTAAACTCGATATTTAGTCGTTTCATGTAAAAAGAAAGATCAAGTTCGATAACGGCTGAAATTGGACCAGGGAGAGGGGTTTAGAGGGGGAGAATTTTGAAAATCGAAATATCTCCGTTACTATAAGTAGGATCGAAAAAGTGTATAGAATAAATCTTATTGCCAATTAAATGTACTATAAATATTGTTAGATTTATTCTCTATCTTCAATATTAACCGAGATATTTGTATTTTTCAGCCTTCAGTAAACTCCCATTTCTATTCTTGTTACATAAACAATACTCTGTTACAAAATAAACCACATTATTCGAAGCTTAAATCCCAAATATTGTTTTTCAGATACCTTTATTATACGAGATACATGCAAATATGTTCTTGTGACCTCACCCCTCGTCTTAAATTCTGTGAGTACTGAAATTTGATTGATTAAGATAAAATTATTCTGATTCATTATAAATTACAGTACTTGATATAGTACACAGTTTTCAATAAATTTAATATGTTATATTCTGATATGTTACAAGTATTGTTTTTCTTTCCGGGGAGCCGTTGGGAGACCTGTTTGTTTAGTTTGAGACGCTTCCTTCCGGGAGGGAAAGATTTCTTATTACCGTTTGTATTTATTCACTTAATATTCACGGTAGTGTTGTGTTAGCAGTATGAAGATTTATCTATTGTTAAGCTTCACGAGGGAAATCTGCTTAGTTTACGCAGCCCCTGCGTGATGGACTTTTATGATAAACATAAGGGTTGTAACACATTTTTTTATCTCTAATAAGTACGATGGAATATGTTTATTTTTTAAGTTGGTCGCCATCTAAACCTCCTCTCCCACTAAGTTGATTTCGATCAAAAAGAGAGATGCACAACTAGACAATACAACAAACCCAAATATGAATATTCTATGGCTAGGCATTTTTTAATTATGCGAGATGCATACAGACGTCACGCCAAAACTAGTCAAAATAGGTCGAGCAAGGGTCAAAATAATCCCTTTGAAATCTTAAAATTGAAAATTTTCGCCATCATATCTTTACTTCGTACAATGAAGTAAAACTAACAGTTGAATTGAATAGCTTGATTAAAAAGATTTTTAGTTCATCACTTTTCGATCCAAAACATACTAATAGGTATATTATATTTTACCCCATCCCTAGACTTCCATTCGTCCAAGCACGATTTCGTTCAAAGATTTTCATTTACTATTTTAAAACCAAAATTACGGCTTCATGACAGGACCAAATCAATGAAACATATTCTCCAAAATAAATCTCAAATGAGTATAACCTGCTTAATCGTGGACTTTTCTACTGCATTTATCACTTCCCGAACTTATATATGTCGAAGGAAATTTGCTAATTGTAGTGTATGCTTGCAAACGTCGTCTACTCCATACATAGAAGTAAATCTTGTATTGTGGGTTTCAAAGACAGTTTTCCACTTAAGTCATCTTGTTAAACACACCCATATTATTTGTCATTTAGTTGAATGAAAATGAAAAGTTATCTTGAGCCCATTTGACGCCTTACCATACCATATGTCCTAAAATAAATGGAAGTTGATTTGAATAGGCAAATACATTTGACACCCATCATAGTTACACATATACTAATTAATGTTCATTTACATAAAGGAGCAACCTTACTTGGACTTTTTTGCATTCAGGGACTGTGTTAACCTTCTAGATTTTTTTAAATTTACACAAAGGTATTAATCCGACAAAAATAAACTCCTTTCCACTTTTCCTTTTCACGTGGACTAAATTTTAATAAAATACCTCAATATCAGGCTTTCCAATTTAATTTTTTCTCCCTCTCGTTTATATACCCATCATGTCAAATCGTACGTCGAAAATTACGAAAGGCGGCCATTTTTGTAATTGTAATAAAAAGAAATTTCAGGTGACCCGAAAAAGTAAACAGCGTGAGGTTTGTTTTAGGGCAGTGTAAAAACGGATTCGTTTCGGCAGTCAAAAACACAAAGAGGACGTTTGAAATATATTTTATTAAGAGAAATCTCTCCTGAAAAAGCCCACGGTTTTACGTAGTTTGCCTTTTTTCATGCGAAACATGAACGCTGTAATTCCCTTTAACAGATATAGACTGACAGAGAGAATAATATGTCACTCTCACTGCTTTTCACACGATTAAAAGTTTTAAAATATATAAACAATAATTCGTTATCAGGTCAGAAAATTTCAATGTCCCGATTCATATGGAATCATAAGTGAATTATATGCCTGCAAAATTACCTTCTGGTTAAAATGATATTTATTAGATGTAGTCTTTCACAAATAGTTAAAACTAGATTAAAGTTAGCAAAAGGTAGTCAGTATTAATTAACCTTCATTGATATTCCAAAAGTGATTAGGCTGTATAAAAGCCCATGCCCGGAAAACTTAAAACATATATAAAAAGTCCAGGTGCTGTGTAAACCAAGCAGATTTCCAACGTGCTGGAATGGCTTACAGTTGCTCTCATTTCTTCATCTATTCTCTATTTCTCCCGTAGCACTATGTACCATTGGTACTTATTTTTAAAAACCATTCCATTGTACGAATGAAAGCATGCAAACTGGAGATACCAAATTGGTACATATTAGCGTCAGACTCATTAACCATAGATGTTAATTCATGCCACTTGTTGAACATTTTTGTAACTTTGGTCAGTAAAATTATGTGCAATGAAGAACACTAACGCTTCTTGAGGTGTATATGGCCTCGGTTTATTATTAACTTCCAAAAGCTTTTGGGCTTTCTTGTATTTGGAAGCACGTTTTGGTGACGCTGTAGATAGCTCTTATTGTAGCAGCGTCACGTTTACCGCTAGCCCTAACACTTAGTTTGGCACCATAAGTTAAGTGGTCTTCACTGTATGCATTTAATAAATGTTGAATTTTTCTCCTCTTAGATTTTTTGAACTATCCGCAAATTGTTTCTACGGTCTACCGACGCTAGTTGTTGGTTCAGAAGTATCATCTGCTTCCACAAGCATGGAAAATGTTAAATTTTCACTTACCCATTGACCATAATCTTGTAAAAACAAGTTCCAACCAATTTGGCTTACGAAACCATTTGTCTCATATTCTCACATTCTTAATTGAAGAATGCCTTTTACCGCCCCCATGTGGTAGGTGCCCTATAATCGAAAGCAGTCTCTATAGTGTGACCAGTAATGACAGCCTCTACTCATAGATTTTACAAAAGAACTATATTTACTAATGCTTAATCAAAACCACTTAAGATGCAATGCTATAATGTCGTTTCATTAACAAATGATTTGTTACTAGTTAAAAAACGAATTAAGTAAAGTTATAAAGGTAAACAGAATCGATTGCATTCAAAACTGTTGTAACTTATTAAATAATAAGAACCAAATTAATTGGATTCTCAAAAGGTAGTTTACATTATCATAGACAGTTTAACAGCATGAAACAAAAATGTTTCGTATAGAAGTACCAATTTTTTTTTTGTCAAAAATCCCCTACTCGCTTCGAGAATGAACCCTTTTCAATTGAAAAAATCCAATTGAAAAAATCACGATAATCCCTTATGCACATTTTATTTGGTCATATAAAAGTTTTTCGACAATCTACCCGTATGTATAGATAACAATGTAATTAATTGTGTCCCAAATTTTATCTTTATGTGCAAACAGTGTAAAAGCCCTTACTATTTTTATAGTTAAACGTTTAAAATGAAGTTATTTATTTATCACAATATACCGCATCTGCTATTGTCATTAGCGGTAGATAGGTCTATAGTTCTTGGAATAAACGAGTTTCTGTAAAAAATGCCAAAAATTTTTTGATGTCTTCTTCATAATCTCTAAGGAGTTCTCTTAAGTTCAGCAGTTCTGGGAAGATTGTATTTTTTATAATTAAGGAGAATATGTGAGACAGTAAGATGGGCATTGCAGGTTGGTGGGAATAGGCCTTTCAATAAATAACTATGTATTAATTTTGTTTGCCCAATTCGGATACGAGCAAGGGCAAGCTCCTCTTTTCGGATTTTTCTACTTTGTAGTATTCTATCGCTCAGTAATTTTTTTTTGTTGTCGCAGTTTTTTTTTAGTTTTTTTCGACCAGTCTGACTTCCACCTTTGAAATAAGAGTTTTTAAAACTCTCGTTTCCAATCATCTGGGAAGATGAAGGTTACTGTTGTTTCAACATCTCATGCACTACGGGTTTCCAAATCCGCCATTTCATTACCTTGCAAATCAAAATGTGAGGGAACACATCACAAGTAATATGTTTTTTTTTGTTTTTTTTCTGAAATTTGTATTTGACCTTTTACTAGGTCTGTCAGGTGACATTGGATTGGTGAGACTCTGGAGCGAGCTGTAAGAGTCGGTAGCGATTTCAAATTAACCTTGTCGCAGTTGTTCTGTATCGTTTATAGCTTGGCTTATGGCCATTAACTCAGCGGTAAAAATTGAATTTACTTATACTGAACTTATACTGTACTTCATTGTCTTGCTCTCAATAATCCACGAGCGGCCACAAGATGACTTCTCAACTTTAGAGGCATCTGTAAAATCCCAGATGTTACTCGTAAATTATTTCTTTAATTATAAAAATGCACACTTTAAAACTGGTGGTAACAAATTTATGTTTGTTATCCGAATGTAGGCTGAAATCAAAGGGTTATTAGACGCCCTGTTTTTATTTTAAAATTTTTTGACTTCCTTAAAAAAAATATAACAAATTCAAAATATAAACAAGCTCATTAGTAACTAAATATTATCTTTACTATATAATAATTTGCTAATATTTTGGATTTCTTTTAATTATAATATAAGATTTGTAGCCAGCTGTTTAAATTTGAGGCTGTTCCTTTAGATAGGACTCGAGTAAATGGCGTCCCTTAAGCTGTGGTTGTGGATAATCCCCAAGCTGATATTCTGGTGGGATATCTATTTGCCGGGGACAGCCTTTTGCCCGCGGCTAAATCTCCCTAGTCTCATCCCTATGACCGACCTTAGCCATCCTATTCCATTATTAAATAATCCATTCCTTCCTATCATTACACAAATGTTACAAAAAGCAAGTCCAAAGGAGGATTATTAACAGAATATATATTTCAGTATCAGAAGAAAGCCCAAGTATTTAGGGATGGAACACTTAAAATATAGTACATAAATGTGTTTCTGGACCATTTAGAGATGTGCCATGACTTACACGACTTTACTGATTGACGGTAGCCCACACATACCGATAATTATTCAGCACTTAAAAAACACAAACATATACTCTAAAATTTAGGTCTAATACGCTTTGATTTTGAAACTCAATTTTTTTATAAAATTGAATAATGTTACAATTATATATATATAATATATATATATATATATATATATATTATATATATATATATATATATATATATATACATATATATTGGGTTGTAACATATGAAATGACCGTTTGTAGAATCAGGAAAAAAATGAAAAATTGAGATCGAATCTGAAATATTATTCATTCAAAGTATTCACCGTCATTTTCAATACATTTCTGCCAACGACTTAGCAAGTTTTCTATCCCACTTTTGAAAAAAATTGTGTCACGTGTTGAAAGAAATTCAGAAAATGCATTTTTAATGTCTAAATCATCTGTAAAAAATTTTTAAAAAATTGTCCAAACTCCGAAAAAAGTGGTAGTCTGTCGGTGGTGGTCTGGGGGGGGGGGGGTGTGGTAGGACTTCATAGCCCAACTCCTTTAATTTGTTCACTGTCTGTATTGAAACATGTGGTCGGTGGTTCTTTGACGAGCAAGCAAAGAATCACACGTCTCTTGGCGTTTTAACTGCTGACGTTCGTTGAGCTCGTGCGGGACCCAGGAATCGAGCTTTTTCACCTTTCCAATCGTTTTTAAATGCCTGGAGACCATGATATGACTTGTGCCTAGCTCTGACGCAAGTTCTCTGACTGTTTTATGAGGGTCTTCTTCAACAGCTTTTTTAAGATCTTCGTCCTCCACTGATGAGTAAGGTCGTCCACGGGGCTGATTTTCTAAAGTCATATCTCCTGAAGAAAATTTTGAAAACCAACGACGAATAGTTCTTTCATTAGCACTTTCTTCGCCAAACGCATGATTAATATTCCTTGCTGACTGGGCCGCGGAATGACCAAGTTTATACTCGTAAAAGAAAATTATCCGGAAATCGCGTGTTTCCATGTTCCCGATTGATATTAAACTAAAATATGTAAGCCTACTTGGGACAAAAACAAACATAGCTTGCGACTAGAGGATTAACAAATGTTTATTATAGATGGTAAATATTTTGCTTGCAATCAACACACAACGTTTTAATCCTTTATAAAGATTAGGGTTTAAAAAATCGGGCACTTCATGTGTTACAACCCAATATGTGTGTGTGTGTGTGTGTGTGTGTGCGAGTTTGATGTGTGTGCAAGCTTGCATTTGTGTATGTGTGTGTGTTAGAGTGATTTTCTTTTTACAATTTGTATTATAGAAATGTGTTTCTTTATTTATCTATAATTTAATTTAAACGTTTAAAACTGTTTTAATTTTTATTACTATATAAATCTATTTTTATAATACTCTTTTATCATCTATTTATTGATTTTAGCAGATTTCTCCTAAGAGAAATGAGCTATTGAGATTGTGCTCAGGACGCGGAATTCGAAAGATTTCCTCAAGTGTCGTTCCATCCTACCTAGGAGATATGTATGTGTGTGTGTATATACGAGTATATATATATATATATATATATATATATATATATACACATATGTCTGTTACGGGCTGAAATCAGACCTGGGGAGTGGGGAATTTTGAAAATTGATGGGTTTTTTTTCCATTTCTGTTTTGTGTTTCATTTCTGTTTTCGTGTTCAATTTCGGTTTTGTGGTTTTATTTTCGTTTAAATTAATTTTGTTTTGTTTTTTTTTTAATTTTATACAGTTTTTTTTGGTACTTGTGTATTATACCCACCACATTTTAGTTCCAATAGTTCCACGGTAGAGTGCGCTACTGAAGTGCGACGCTAGCTCTCCCAGGCTAATGAGGTTATCTTTTGTTATAGTTGCGTTTGCTGTTTATTGTGCTGTTTAGTGTTTCTTATTCGTTTAAAAATGCCTCTTTGGGATTTGCCAACGAGTGAAGAAGACGCAGTTAAATATTTACAGGAGAGGAATATTTTGGCTATCAGAAGAAAGTGTTCAAAATCGCATTGTATGATACTTTATAGTGGAAACACTATTTTTTGGAAGTGTAATGTAAGAAAGTGTGGTGAGCAAGTCGGCGTTCGGATTGGGACTTGGTTCGAAGGAAGCAAAATTTCATTTTGTAATTCATTAATGTTCATTTACTGCTGGTGCGAAAAATTAACATCTATCAATTTTTGCAAAAAAAAAAAACAACTAAAAATGTCAAATAAAACTGTTATAGATTGGAACAGTTACATGAGGGAATTGTGTCTGTTAGATATGAAAAGCCAACCTAAAAAGAAGATAGGTGGACCAAATTGCATTGTGGAAATAGATGAGAGAGTTCATTTGGCGACAGCACCATGCGAAAGGAAATGGAGACACATTTCAGTGCATTTTAAATTCTATATCCACATATTTTCCGCCGAAATGTGATAAAATGTTTTATTTTTAAAAATTGTGTTTTCTATTTTTTTTAGCATTATAATTCCTTAGAAGGTTATAAGGTAAGTATAACCTCCTTTGCCGGCGAGGAATCGTACTATTTAAAACAGTAGCGCACTCTACCGTCGAACTATTGGAACCAGATTGTGGTGGATAAAATACACAAGTACCTTTTTTTTTCTGAGTAACATCTCCACAGCTGCTAAGCTCCAATAAATTAATAAGTATATTTCTGAAATAATTGTAATGTTATTTACTGGAAAATAAATGTACTTAACTGCTACTATTATAAATCTAGCTATGAGTAATGGAGCTATGGAAACGCTGTACTTTGTTACACATGGAAAGGGATAATTTTAAGAGAGTGTTGTAGCCTGTGTGGGTAAGGGGTGAGTGGCAGGTGGCAGGTATATCTCCCCCAGAGACAGTTATCCTCTTTCTCTTTGTAGATTATGCATCTCGCCGAGCTGTCATACACATCCACAGATCCAGCCCTTAGTCTCAGACAACTTATCTATGAACTACCACTCGCAAATTTTCCATCACTCCTTAGCCCTCCTTCGAATTTACTCAACTCCTACCATTTACTAACTTGCATATCCCCCTTGAGGGCAGGTTGTACTCATTATGCGATACTCGATACGGAGAAAATCTTTTTTACATTAGCCCCGCATTTCAAATTAGGTTATAATCGCATGATTTTAAAAATACCAGTGATAAAACACTTACTAATAATAATAATACTTTATTTGCTCATTTATTAAAATTGACACTTAATACTTACATATTTTGTACATAGAAAATAACAATGAGAATACAGGTTATATGCAGACATTGAACGTTTGAGCAAAATCAGCGTTAGCTGAGAATTTTTGAGTTCGAGAATGTCCTAACTTTTGTGTTATACATATTATTTTAACAGTTCCTGGATCCATTGCTGGTAGTGTGCAGTTCCGAGACGCTTCCATTCCATAAGTAGTAAGCACCTCTTGTCAATGCTGCTCCACCACAAGTGCGGCGCATCTCTTCGTCCCAATGTTTCATTGGTCTGCCACTGCTTCTTTTATATTCTCTAGGCGACCAGCCTATCATCTTCCTGGTCCAACTATCTTCATGTCTTCTTATCATATGTCGATATTTAGTCGTTTCGTATAATAAGAAAGATCAAGTTCTTTAATGGCTGAAATTGGACCAGGGCGAAGGGTTTAGAGGGGGAGAATTTGAAAATTCGAAATATCTTCGTTACTATAAGTCGAATCGAAAAAGTGTATAGAATAAATCTTATTTCAAATTAAATTTACTATAAATATTGTTCTATACATTTATTCTCTATCTTGAATATTAACCGAGATGTTTGCATTTTTATTACATTTAAGGGATGACTTGTTTCTCGCCAAAAGCTAGTTCGGCCCTTTACCGCAACTGTTCGGCTCTCGTATGGAGATTTTCCTATTGTATAATACTCCTGGGAAAACTGCTTAGTGCCCTGCGTGACGGACTTTTTTTTTACTAATGCTGAGCATGTATCGTTCCATACTTCGTTGTGTTGTAAAACTCTTACTAATAAATTATTATAAACATTGATAAAAGAAAGTTTTAAGAGAAACTGAACCACATTTATTACAAGTATAAAATTAACAAAAATAACATTATTTTGGTGGCCAATAAACCCTCATACTTGATAATATTGCATTAAATAAGTCATCGTTTTGATGCCTTCTTCACCTGACGAACTCGCACATGTAGGAGTCTACCATTGTTCTCCTTGTTCCACATTCACGTTTATTTCTACGATTTAGTGAGGACCACAATGATTCCACGGGTTGTATATGTGCCCCAGTTTTCATATCGATGAAATTTATAGAGTGGTTAACAGTAAAATGTTTATATTTCATTCCTGGTCCTTTTTTTAGGCGGCGATATGACCTCCAACAGTCAGAGTATGTTGTTCCAGGCCTAATAGAATGGATAATGCACTCTCTCAATGTTTCCTTGCTTCTTAACAGTTATTAAACTAATATCTCAGAAGTATTTCTAAAATCATGTGACCTAATTTGAAAAGCGGGGCTAATGTATGAAAGATCCGAAAATTATTAAATAATACAACAATCCTGAACAAAAAAATTCAGTATTTTAAGAACAGTTGTATTGGAGTTAAGCATGATACGTACATACATACAGAAGGTAATCCGAAACTAGTCAAAATGAGTTCCGGGAAGTAAAAGATGATTCTATTGAAATCTAAAAACCGAAAATGCTTCCTATTACAATACCTCTTCTTCCTAGGATGAATAAAAAAAAACAGCGAAAATATGACTATGAAGTAAACCATTAAGGGTTATTTATATCGATCCACCATCAAATTATTTTTACCCTAGAACTTTTTTTAAAGTAAATATGCACAGAAGTGAGATAACAGGTCTGCTAAATAGCTTGACTGCTAAAACGTTATTGTTGTAGCAACACAATATTATATTATCGTATCATGTATTGTGGTGTTATGTAAAGTGTTTGCGTGCAGGTGATGGAGGAAGCAGCCACCAGGAGAGGCACATTGCAGAGCTAAGCGAAGAGAGAGAGAGAGAGAGAGAGAGAGAGAGAGAGAGAGAGAGAGAGAGAGAGAGAGAGTGAGTGAGAGAGAGTGTGAGTGCGAGATAGAGAGAGAGAGAGAGAGAGAGAGAGAGAGAGAGAGAGAGGGACTGAGAGAGAGGGAGTGAGAGAGTGAGAGAGAGAGTGTTTGAGAGAGTGAGTGAGAGAGAGAGAGAGAGAGAGAGAGAGAGAGAGAGAGAGAGAGAGAGTGAGAGAGAGAGAGAAGGAGTGAGAGAGAGAGAGAAGGAGTGAGTGAGAGAGAGAGAGTGAGAGAGAGAGAGTGTGTGAGAGAGTGAGAGAGAGAGAGAGAGTGAGAGAGAGTGGGAGAGAGAGAAAGTAAGAGAGAGAGAGAGAGAGTGAGAGAGAGAGAGAAAGTAAGAGAGAGAGCGAGTGTGTGAGAGAGAGAGAGAGAGAGAGAGAGTGAGAGAGGTACCGTTTTGTTTGTCTCGGCCGACTTTTGCTTTAAAAAATTATTGGATCCAAAATATCTCCCGATCCGTAGGAGCTAGAAGGGTGTGAAAATTTTAATTCCTGGTCGGATATTTTGCACATTAAATTCGCTCTTAATCCGGGATTCTAGAGGATTTCTTTCCGTTGCCGGGGAAAAACTCTCGGATAGGTCCGTGAACGATATACACCTTTTGCTTTGATATAGGCCGTCTCGAGTCCCGTAGAAACGCGCACGAAGTCGAACTTTGTTTTTTCATGGGAACGGCTCTAACCCCTCTGTTTCTCAGCCATTTTTCGACTTCGAGGGATCTTTTCACAACTAGAGGAAATTGTCTAATTTCTCATCGAAGCTTTTCCACAAATTTTCCATATAATGGAAAACTATTTGTTAAGTGTAAGAGAAAAAGGTTATACTTTCCTTCTTTTTAAAAAATTAGTATCGTAGCACAGCTATTACTTGATATCTATTAGTAATCATTTTTAAATCGTGTATTCACTATTTACCTCCTTTTTGATGATTAAACCAATTTATATTAAATTTATTAGTATATATTTCTAATTTTATATTAAATTTTGTATTTACCTATTTTACATCGTATTTCTTTTAAATCTCGTATTTTACCATTTTTACCTATTTTACTTCTTTTTTTTAGAAAAAAAAAGTGTATTTAACCATTTTAAATTAATTTCACTTCCTATTTTCTTTTAATAGTGCATTTTTTTCATAATTTGAAATTAAATAATATTGAACACAAGGGGAAATTTCTATTTTCACCAAATAATTAGGGAAAAAATTATTTTTTATTTCTTCCGAGAAGCTCGAGTCGTAGAACGGTGATCGCAGAGGGATCGCTCTACCTTATTTGCGATGCCGCAGGCATCGCTTTGCCAAGGGGATCAAGGAGCAAACTAATTGTAGAGGACAAGGCGTTTTTATTGACCCGAACTGAACTATTGTATTAATATCTCTTTAAAACGGTTTTATATGTCAAGTAATTCAAATGTTTTCTTTTTCAGATTTTGTATTTGTTGTAGCATGTACAAATGCACTCACTAAAAACTTGGAGACAATGGTTTGAGTCCCAGTCAATTTAAATATTTCCAATCCCTCTAAGATGACTAGTAGTTAAGGCATATATTTTAACAGGGGGTAGAAAACGTACTGAAACTAAACATGATTAATATGTTTAGTTTCAGCATGTTATCTGTTGATTTATCACAAGAAAGGGGGGGGGAGAGATTCCCTCTGCATTGCTGAAAGTTAAAGACAGCAGATTATGGAATGTTTACATTTAATTTGAGCACCAGAGTGTTAAAATATTCATTCCAAGAGTAATTTCATAAATATGGTAATTCAAGGAATGTTTAATGTGGATGATATTCTACCAGCTCACGCGATACTACACAAAGTAATAATTGATTCATCAAAATATTACAAGAACACAAAAAAAATATAAAATTCTACAACAAAACAAAATTACAAAATATTCTGGTGACTATTGAAAAAAATTAAATAAGATGTTAATTTCAAATTTCAAATAAAACAAACTAAAATTAACAAAATTCATGTATATATTGATTGTATAGCAAGCTTATAGATTTACGAATTAATTATCACAGTGGTTCCTTCCACAAAAATATCTCACATTTCTTGTAGTTGAATCCTTATAAAATCCAAAATATTGGTAACCATTGATTCCTATTTGCGAAGATTTGAAGAAATTTTTACATGTAAACGACCACAATAACTTTTTTTCACCTGATAAATAAAAAATTGCAACCGGTATATATTATTTTCCAAAGGACTATTGTTTTCAGCACTCATGTACTCAGATTAGCAAAGTTTTGAAGGATCTATTTATTTTTGTATGTGAATCACCACAATAGCTTATTTCTTATTGAGAATCGCTAAAATAATTAAATTATTAGGTGTAACCCGCATTATGTCTAGACTGATCCAGTTTCTTCTTCAAACAAGCTTGACGCTTAGTCAGGAAGTTTGGGGAGGTGGCTATGAATGATTATTTTTGAGTTCACTGGCATTCATGAGTGTGGCTCAGTTGGTAATACAAGCCCCAGGGTTTCAGCTAGCCACAGCTATTCATAAAGTCCGTCACAACATTTTTAAAAAGTCCTTCAAATAGGGGCTGCCTACCGTGTTGTGTTAGAATAGTTAGGGTTGAAAATGCAAAAATAAAAATAACTCCGTTAGTATTCCAGATTACTGCATGAAACAACAATTTTAGAAAAATACTTTTTAAATAAGATTGATAATATAACATTCTTCAACCCGTTACTTTTAAAGAGGGACATTTAAGATCGCACATTTTACCCCTATTTATACAACTAATCCTCCTCGTAATTAGTGATCTTGATTTTAGTTATATAACAGACTTATTAAGCCATGAACCACTTCCGGAAAATTTAAAAGATTTGTCAGGGTGGGTTTGAGTAAGGGGGGGTTGCGATAAGGGTAGAGTAAACTTGCAGTGCATAGTTGCTGTATAAAATCAACATGGTAAGTAAGGAGTTTCTTCGGGTGAGGGCTGGAGGAAGAAGAGGTGGGGGAGTGTCAGCTTCTTAGATTAAATCAGAAAGTTCTAGTTCGCCTAAGTGGTAGATAATTCTGCAAGGACTTTATTTATTATTTTTGATACCCGTATTATACTAACTTTCAGGAAGGAAATGCGGATAGTTAGGTTTAATTTATATATGTTTATTTGAAAACGGGACATAATTATTTCAAACCTCTACATTTCGTAACTTTTCTGTTATGTGAATCATACCGAACGAAGCTAAATTCTTGAACTTCATGTGCGTACTATTAACGATAGTAATGCTTTTGTTTTAATAACCTTCATGATCAAGGCTCAATGAGTTCAGAAAAAAACAATGTCAAAAATAATAAATGTGTTCTTCGTAAAATATGAGGCCCGTATTATTATATGGTTTCAATATTTTTGATCATTGGAATTTACGAAATTATAATTAGAGAAATTATGGATATCCACTGTATTACCTGTAATGACTTATGCATGAAATAATGGATTCTAAATTCTATGACCATGCGAAAATTGAGGGTTACTGCGAGTTCAATGGAACTGCAGATACTGAGGTTCAGATGCCGAGATAAGAATAGGAATTATTGGATTAGGAGACAGACTGGACTGTCAGATATTATAAAAATCTGCTAAAATGCGTACACAGTCATGAACACAGAATTAGTTTGAAAGTTTAAAAAATAGGCAAAAAATATTATAAACACAAATACTTCGTGCATAGAATTGTCTTCTATAAATATTTGTGTTTATCTATTGTATATCCAGGTCTCAAGAAGTTCATTTTTCTTTACAGTTTCTCCTATTCTATCCTCACTATAAATGTCTTCTTAGACACCGTAGCAAACTTTTGAGTTGGAAAAGTAGGCTAGAGAGTAACCCTTCTGGCGCATTCAGCTTCTACACGAAAAAGATCTTGGTGGATTTACGCAGGGTTTGTCCCTTCTTTGGGGGTCCATTACTACCACTGGCTCAAATCAGGAGCCCCTTGCTCCAATATTAAGCAAGCGGCTTAAGTTCTCTTAGATCTTTCTTCTCATTAGGGTGTATAAAGCAGTGCCTCAAGCTGGAAGTTTAGCTTTCATTGGCTTGTTTTCTTTGCCTGAATAAATATAATTTAAATGCGTAATTCTGCGGATGAATCCGCATTATTGATTCCAAAAAAGATCTTATTATGTAGTTTCACCATTGAGTTCACGATGAAGAGGAAGAATTGTCATCCATCCTTGGATTTAATTAATACTCATTATATTAATACACAAACAAATGTTGGCAACCTCCGGACCACGGGACATTTTGAAAATCCCAATTAAACAAAAATATTTCACTACTTACCAAATGAGGAAGATGAGGAGAGATTTGTACCTTTGGCATTACTTATAAATCGAAAAGTTCTTTTCAATAATGAAAGTTAATATGTCAAAACATCATACAAGGCTGACAGACGATCATTTGGAAAATTCGTTTCATCTATGCATCAGTGGAATTAATCCAAACATCGATGTATTAGTTTCCCAAATTCAAGCTCAAGATGTTCATTGATTTTGGCGTCGCTATTCACTTTCGTTGTTTGTAATAATTCCAAATTTCAAGATTTAATTATCAAGTTGTGCCTATTTTTTTCATTTCATTTTATTATTTTAATAAATTGTAATATAATTACATTGTCGTATAATTTCATGTCTGATATCTATCGTTAAAAATTATGAACTATTATGCACTACTTTTAAAAGCGGCCCGCAAACGTATTTGTACACTAGCATTTGGCCCGCAACATGTCAAAGGCCCATACCTGTTCTAAAATGACGATTATTTATCGTTGTTAAATGGAACAATTTTAATTTTGCTATTATATTTTTCTGAATTCTTTTACCTATATATTGCTTTTTCCCCTTGTTCGAGGTAAAAGAAGTAATGTGTTCGGTTTTCAAATTTCAACCTAATTAACCTTTTTTACATACGTTCAACCTATTTTGGCTGGTTTCGGCGTGACATATGCACTTCACATTGAGATCTATTGCACCGTCTAGTTGTGCACCTCCCTTTCGATCAAAATCAACTACGCATAAAAAATTCCTTCACGCAGGGGTTGTGTAAAATAAGCAGATTTCCCACGGGAAGGATTGAAACGGATAATTCTACATACTGGTAACACCACCGTGAATGTTAAGGGAATAAATACAAACGGTATTAAGAAATCATTCAATCAATTTATAAATTAATAATACTAAAATCTAATGTCAGGTCAATCGAATATGTCCACAAAAGAATATAGGGCATAATTTAGTAAATTGGTCAAGAGGAAATTTTAGTTACTAACCCAACCGACACAGCCTTAGTACCAACGCAGTATTATTTTATTTTATTAAGAATATTGCAGTCTGCATTTAAATGCATTTAATGTAATGCGAATCTACAATACAATTTTCCCATCACTTTCGACAGAAGCTACACCCTTCTCCACAATGAGAGGAGCAGCCTCTCCCTGCCTGGCAAGGAAGTCAAGAGCTAAGGAGGAATGGCACTTGATAAGAAAATAGCCACTGCTATCACTTCACTTTACACTTCTATAGATCTCTGGGACATTTTCTCTTGAGGCGCCGTGGAGGGGAATATGGATGAGTGGTACTGGAAAGGGCTAGGACTTCTGGATTAGGATGATTGGATAGTCTGCTGCGGAATTTTCTGAATCTTAAGGGAATTAGATCCTATAAGAATGGGATATTAAGATCTATATGGAGGGTGTGGTTTGTGACATAATATGGAGCATGTACTATGGTGCGCAGGACTTTGGATTGGAAGGTCTGGATGCGTCTGATGTTCGAAGGTTTTGCTGTACCCCACACTTCTATTGCGTATGTCCATATTGGTTTAAGTAGCAACTTGTATATTGTTAGCTTGTTTTCGGTAGACAAGTGAGATCTTCTATTTAGCAGTCCGTAAAGTTGTCCGAATCTTCTGTTAAGTTACTCTATTTTAATTATTGTGTGGGAGAGATTATTACCTTGAGAGATTATTTTCTTGTTTTCTCTATTATTGTTAATTCTGCATTGCTCAAAGAGCTCACCACAGTCAATATTCACTGTAATTTATAGTTTTACTTGTATATTTCTTATGAATCACTATTATAAAAGTTGATTTCTTTTTATAATAAGAAACTTATTTATTTCTTTTTGGATGTATTATTTAACGATTTCATTATTAATAATATTGTACAGCATTTTCAAAACGTCTTTCCGATAAGAGCTTATAATGAAGATAGAATAAAGAGGAAGTGGGCACTGATCGATGTGAGTGGGAGGTTTTCATGAATATTAATGTTTATTAGATGCAAGGATGTAGGGTTGAGCATTAGCCTTCACAGCATCTCCTCTTCCCCTTTTATTTTAAATCTAATATCTTATGATCCATATTTATACATTTTCTTGGCTGTTCTTTAAAAGGTCACGATATTACTCTGATAGAGAAAAATCGATAACTTGTACAAACTTATCCAAGTTTCATAAGGAAAATATTCTTCGACTAGAACGTCATGTTCTAACAAAAGTCTGTCACGCAGGTGCTGCGTAATCATCCCTTGTGGTGAAGTTTTACAATAGATAAACCTTCATACTGCCAACACTTAACACCAACGTGAATATTAAGTGAATAAATACAAACGGTAATGACAAATCAATCATTCAATTTTAATAACCTCCCAAGGGAAAGCGTCTGAATTGTAAACAAACTGGTCTGCCAACCTCTCAGAGCTGAAGAGATAGATAGTACTATTCTTCGCCACAAAGAAAAACAACTACTCAAATATATCTGAATATAATATAATAATTTTAATGAAAACTATATCTTGTACTGTAATTTATAACGAATCAGAATATTTTTATCTCAATCACTCAAATTTTCCATAGTCCATGACCTTAAGACCGTGGAGTGGATCAGCAGAACATATTTGCATGTATCTCGTATAATAAATATCTTGAAAACAATATTTGGTATTTAAGCTTCGAATAAAGTGGTTTATTATGTAACAGAGTATTGATTATGTGAGATGAGTAGGAGTGGGGGTTTGCTGAAGACTGACAACTGAAAAATGCAAATATCTCGGTTAATATTCAAGATAGAGTATAAATGTGTATAACAATATTTATAGTGCATGCAATTTGAATTAATATTGGCTCTATACAATTGTTCGGCCCGATGTATTGTAACGGAGAAATTTTGAATTTTCGAAAATCCCCCACCCACTGGTCTGATATAGCCGTTAACGAACTTGATCTTTATTTTTACATAAAACGTTTAAATATAGAGTTTGTTTAAATATTATATATATATATATATATATATATATATATATATATATATATATAATTTAGAATAGACCTCATTTTCGTCATCTCGTAGGTGGGATCGATGGACATTTGAAGAAATTTTTCAAAAATCCCATCATGAGTACAACCTCAATAGCTGATTTCTTCTAAGGGAAATCTGCTAAAACTATAGACAGAAATTTAGAAAATAAATATGTCGATACCGCATCCTCTTCTGACAAAAGAAAAGGATGACATTGAACAGAATGAAAAAATATACAGAATGGAAAAGAACAACAAACGCTACTGACAAGAGAGGGGTTTCATTTGGATGTTAAATAATAAGTATATCTACATCTGCATTGTTGGTGGTTATATTGGCACAGGGCAAACAATAAATTGGGTTTAAAATATATAATATCTATGGAAATCCGTGGTAGGGAAAGAGAGGAAAGTTATTGGTCGAACAATCAAACAATGCGGAGATATATTCTATTGATACTACTATCTAGAACTGAGGAACTATGTTCCTATTTCCCAGAAGCCTCAGCGATAAACCACACTACCAGTTCCTAGTACCAATCTCCAGCTGGTCTATTCCTTCCCTTACACATATGAAGCTAAGATTTAATAAAACATGTTATTCTGTACAAAAAAAAAATGTTCTTTTCGGAGTAGCTAAGTAAACAAATCGGATTCCCCACCTTGAATCATAGATCAGACTTCCTTAATATAACATATTCCAGAAGATCGAACTCAGCATTTGGTAGAGAGATTAATGTCAGCCACTCATTAAGGAGTCAAAAAGAATGCCTTTTCCTTTCATATACAAGGGGGTCCCAAGTTCCCGTGCCACCCGAACGTAAAATCGTGATTCAAAAAGAATTAATAAAAGACTGATGCTTGGTGCACCATAATTGGGACCCCTGAAAAATTCTTTCAGTCCATTTCCAACCTCATAACCTTCTCCAGTACGTCTCCAGCGACGATAGCTTTAGAATTACCAATGGAATGCCGTACTATTTATGACCGAATCTTGTAGAAAATCAAATTCTAAAACGAGTTTATATATTTTAAACAAGCCTACGGGAAAATGAATGGAATCTGAAGTAAAAAAATAATAATAAAAAAGTATTTAAAACGAAATAATAATAAATCAGTTTTTCTTTACACTAATACTTACAACTAGCATTTAAAAATGTTTGAAAATGAGTATTTTCTTTTTTATGCACTTAAAAAGACGGTTTCTATTTTGGGATTGTGTATTTCTGCTACTGAAATTGAATTTCTCACCAATCTGATTTTATTATTCCTGTCTTCAACACTCTGCGACCTATTCAGGTAGAGATGCCTTTGACCCACCCCCATAGAAATAATCCATTTATATCAGATCAGGCGACCAGGGTGGCCACTCAATGTTCAAACTGTGACAGATACTGTCTTGGGGAAAGATTTATCTCATTATTGATCAGTAGTCATTGAGAAGTGGAATAATTTTGAGTTATTTCGTTTTAAATATTTGTTTTCTTTTGATTTCAGTTACCATTCCTTTCCCCCTTAGACTTGTTTCAAAGGTAATTTTGTTGGCTACAACTTCTATTTCCCAGCATTTTTCAATAAAAAGTGCCATTTCAGAAACAAAGATTTGAAGGTGATGAAGTAGAATATGACTGAAAAAAATTCTTCAAGGGTCACAACTATGGCACACCAAGTCTCAGCCATTAATTAATGCAATTGACGATTTTAAGGGGGTTGGAACTTGGGATACACTGTATATGCACTAAACAATACTGTTTGCGAAACAGAACATAAATTCATTTTACAAAATTAAATTATAACATATAATCATAAAACAAGACGGAAGAACATGCATCAACTCTCATTCACAAACACAAATACTCCCAGCGTCTCATTTTCAGGAGTAAAACACTCCCTAACGTATTGCCCGAATGTATTAAACTTATATAAAAAATATATTCCCTGTATACAACACATTGAAGAACTGCATGTCAGAGGGATGATTTTATATATAATATGAATTCTATAAAAAATGTTCAAGTATTAAATAAAACTACAATATATTTATTACAAAATTGCCAAAAATTAGTTAATTTATTTAAATATTATTAAGTTCATTTTTTTCTATATATTGCATATTCATCCTGATATTTTAATTTATATATAAACAACGTTGAATAGTCTTTTTTCCTACAATTTAAATTTTGTCTAACGACGTTCTTTTTTATATGCTACGGTTACGTTTAATTATGTGTATATATATATATATATATATATATATATATATATATATATATACATATATGCATATATTTTCCTCAGCACGCCTCAATCTCGTATTCCCCAATCCCGTTTAGACATTCGAAGACATTTTTCGAAAATCACATCACAACGTCAGTTGATTTCCCTTAAGAGAAATCTCCTGAAATACAACAATAAGTGATATTTCAATATATCTGTTTCCATATTTTCTCTAATTTCAGAATATTATTTATTAAAATAAATAACACTCCCACCCTTTTCTAGCCAGGGTGCAACTAAGGATTTTATTTAATGAGTTCGTCACTAAATAAATACCAATTTCTCAGGCGATAATCGAACTTGCCACTCCAGTTTTTCCATGTTAGAATAAGGCCAATACATTAACTCTCTTCGCTAACCTGAACAAATTTAAATTTAAATGACCATATATGAGTATTCCCAGCACAGAACACATTAGGATTATTATTTATGAATAATTAAATGTATAGTTTTTACATTTAAATAAGAGTTATATCCAATTTGGAGTTAAGTCAGCATGTGCTCTGTCATTTTTGTAGGTAACGGCGATGGATTTTGATAATAACATTCACAGCTCTTAACGTTGATACACTAATTAATAATACGAATGAATTTCGATAATAATTTCTTGTTAAATTCATCTTTTGAGCGTATTTCGATCGGCAGTTCAAAGCTCACCGGTGGATTAGGCCTATATAAAGACCCCGACGCAAAGGATTAAAATCAGTCATATTCGGCATCTTCTGGAAGGGAGACCCTTGTTGGTGAGACCTCGCTAATCCTTCAAGCTTGTTCCGGCCTGCCGCAGCCAAACTACTTCTCTCTACTACCTCTCACGGCAGAGTCTGCACTTCTATTAAAACAGCTAAGTGCTTTAATTGTAATATAGTATAAGTAGAGATAAGTGTCCCCCATTATATTATTAAAAGGTGCCTCTTCATTTTCATTTTATAATTATTATTGGTGAATATTTTGATTATAAATAAATTTATATATATTTGAATTTTGACTTGAGTCGATTGTTGGTGGCCCTTCCTAAATTCTTGTTTCTGATTTGGTTGTGGGATTTTTCATCTCTTTCAACTGCTTATCACCACAGCTAGATCGCAACACAGGTAATCAGAGAACCAAGGCGAAGAGGTTAACTGTAACAGCTGGGGAGAATACATGGTACCTGGTGGCGCTGACTAGCAACAAACCAGAGAAACCTTAATTTTTATTTTATGCTCGGGTCGTTTTTGACCCATGGTAGTAGTTAAAGGTTAATACTGAAGATATTATTTCTGTTGTTGTTGTGATACGCCCAGGCGAGCCCTATTGAATCGGAAAGAAAAATCCAAGATAGCATAGGGGGTAGGAAATAAGGAATAGGGATGATTGGAGTTAGTGGTGAAAAAAGAGAAGTGGTTGGCGGATGGTGTAGAGCCCGACAAAGGGAAGCCCAATCTATCTGCTCACTGTCTGCTCTCTAGACCTCAGTCACTCAGAGTCATCCTTTTCACATCTACTCCCACCCCTATAGGCCTCTTTCCCTCACAAGGCCTGAACCCCCGAGCTCACTCTCAGCCTACAAATATTCCATTATGTTTTAGCTATTGAGGTTGTGCTCATGGCGCGATTTTCGAAAAATTTCTTCAAATGTCCATCGATCCTACCTAGTGCATGACGAAAATGAGGTCCGTTCAAAACTTTATATACATATATATATATAAATATATATATATATATATATATATATATATATATATATATATATTGGGTTGTAACACATGAAGTGTCCGATTTTTTAAACCCTAATCTTTAGAAAGGAGTAAAACGTTGTGTGTTGATTCCAAGCAAAATATTTACCATCTATAATAAATATTTGTTAATCCTCTAGTCGCAAGCTATGTTTGTTTTTGTCCCAAGTAGGCTTACATATTTTAATTTAATATCAATCGGGAACATGGAAACACGCGATTTCCGGATAATTTTCTTTTACGAGTATAAACTTGGTCATTCCGCGGCCCAGTCAGCAAGGAATATTAATCATGCGTTTGGCGAAGGAAGTGCTAATGAAAGAACTATTCGTCGTTGGTTTTCAAAATTTTCTTCAGGAGATACGACTTTAGAAAATCAGCCCCGTGGACGACCTCACTCATCAGTGGAGGACGAAGATCTTAAAAAAGCTGTTGAAGGAGACCCTCATAAAACAGTCAGAGAACTTGCTAGGCACAAGTCATATGACGGTCTCCAGGCATTTAAAAACGATTGGAAAGGCGAAAAAGCTCGATTCCTGGGTCCCGCACGAGCTCAACGAACGTCAGCAGTTAAAACCCAAGAGACGTGTGCTTCTTTGCTTGCTCGTCAAAGAACGACCGACCACATGTTTCAATACAGACACTGAACAAATTAACGGAGTTGGGCTATGAATTCCTACCACACCCCCCATATTCCCCTGATCTATCACCTACAGACTACCACTTTTTTCGGAGTTTGGACAACTTTGTGCGAGGAAAATGTTTTTACAGATGATTTAGACATTAAAAATGCATTTTCTGAATTTCTCTCAACACGTGACACAAACTTTTTCAAAAGTGGGATAGAAAACTTGGTAGGTCGTTGGCAGAAGTGTATTGAAAATGATGGTAAATACTTTGAATGAATAATATTTCAGATTCGATCAGGGGCGGGGAAGCTTTTTATTCCCGGGTTTCGGCACCAAAATGTAGGGGCGTGCGGTAAGCTTTAGATGTAATAGAAAATGTCGGCACCAAAATGTAATGGCGGAAATCTTGTGTTAAAGGCAAGAAAAGGTGGGAGAGAATTTAGACTGAAACATTTGTTATTTTCTCATGGAGAGATGAGGGAAAAAGATAAATAAAGAAGACAAAACAACTATGTGAGTTCTCTTAAGAATTAGGTATATTGAATAGTTAAAGATATCTCTATAACAAAACATGAAATGTAAGCATTAAACAAACTTTAAGAACTAATATGTTAAGAATTAGGGAAATTGAATAGTGAAATATATCTCTATAACAAAACATGAAATTTAGGCTGTAAACAACCTTTATGTACTAAGATGGCGGCCATAACTATATACACTAAATTAGCATTGGGTCCTATAATATATATGAGTACTCATGCGATACTTGCGAACATAATGCTAGCATTATTAGGTCGTTAATAGCGGGAATCATGCACTTCCTAGAGATGATGCAGTCTGGTAGCGGTGATAAATCTGGATGGGCACGTGGCCAAGAAGGAGAAAGGCGGGAGCAGCAAAACCTGTTGACTCTAGTAGAGGTGATCATAGACTCTCACGGATGACTTCCAACTGCGGTTGTCTATGAAGCGGTTATCTGTGAAGCGGTGATCTGTAGTGGATGAAGAGGGGTTAGGCACCCCTGGCCGTATGAACGGCCCCAGAGTCTGAGAGCAACTGACTGTAGCGGGCGTCTAAAAGCAACTGACCGTCCTTGTTGCTGGCCGCTGCCTTCTTGAACTGCATGTGGTTTTCCGCTGTAGCCACGGCCTTGGCGATATGCATGTGTGTGTGGCGGGTCTATAAGCACTGCGAGCGCGGGAAGTTTAAAATTCAAACTGACGACTGAACAATATATATATATATTGTATATATATTTGTCTGTTACCGCTCTAGCCGTCGCAATTTTGTTTGATACCAAACTCGATATTTAAACTTTTCATGTAAAAAAGAAAGATCAAGTTCGTTAATGACTGAAATTGGACCATTGAGGGGGGGCTTAAGGGGGGGGTTTTTCGAAAATTCGAAATATCTCCGTTACCATATGTCGGATCAAAACATTATATAAAACCAATGTTATTGCAAATTAAATTTGAGACAAATATTGTTCTATACATTTATTCTCTATTTTTATTATTTGTTTGCATTTCTATTAGCTGTAACGGACGAAATGAGATCGGCTAACTTGGGGTCTAGTCGTAAGTTTCCTATTTCCTATTTCTTCCTATATCCAATTTCTCTATTGTAAAACTTCACGAGGGAAATCTGCTTAGTTTACGTAGCCCCTGCGTGACGGACTTTTTTGAAGAACATAGCAAAACAAAATATTTTTTTAGTATGAATTACAAAATAATAGTAAGTTAAATAATAATTTGGTAGCCATCAAACAAAAGTGTATATATATATATATATATATATATATATATATATATATATATATATATGCATATATTTTCCTCACGTCAGCTCACTCTCGTCTTCACCTATGCCAATACAACAACTATGGACATTTGGAGAAATCTCTTGAAATACTACAATAAGCACTGTTTCGATATATCTGTTTCCATATTTTCTCTAATTTCAGATTATTATTTATTAAAATAAATCCCCCTTGTACCCTTTTCTAACCAGGGTGGAACCGAGGATTTTATTTAATGAGTTGTTCACTAAAAAAATACCAATTTCTCAGGCTGTAATCGAACTTGCCACTCCAGTTTTTCCATGTGAGATTAAGGCCAATGCATTAACTCTCATGGCTAACCTGAGCACCCAATTTCCAACCAGATTAAGAATAGGCATTTTTATTAAATCTTGTAGTTATTGCAAGAACGGGATATAATTTTTTTTTTTAAATCGCTCAAAAGTATAAAAACCTGACAAAAAACCGCTCCTAATTCTGTTTAATCGATTCTGGTCATTGTAATTTCTCTTTGTCATCAATAGTTCTAATTTTTAAGTTGATTTTATCTTTATTTTCTCCCTTCCCGGAAGAATTTGTAACACTAACTACCTCATGTCCACATCATATTTTTTTTAAGTAATGTTAGCTGTTATAACATATATATATATATATATATATATATATATATATATATATATATAGATATAGATATATATACTACGTTTTTGAATTAGTTACATGATCATGAAAATGTTCGTCACACAGGAGCTGTGTAAACTTAGCAGATTTCCATCATATGACACTCACCTCACCATACATTTTCTATTTCTTAGTAAAAACCCATTAAGTAGCATTATGGGTTTACTGGTGTTGAATGAAACGATTAAATATCGAGTATGGTGTAGATCAAATAAACATTTTCTAGGTAATAACCTAAAATGGTCATGACAGAACGTAACTACAGAGATATTTTGGATATACCATCCCCCTGTCTAAACCCCTCTCTCTCCATTCCCAATTCAATCGGCAACGCACTGGATCTTTAATTTTACACGAAAACATTATATATCGAGTTTTGTAATAGCCAGATGAGTTGCGACGGATAGACCGGTATCAGACACACACTGTTGCATAACAGCAGCAATGATTGTTATTATGCGGCCAATATAGATGGGGTTTTTATGAAATTTAGAAAAGTATATTGAATTTTTTTGAGAGGACAAAATTTAACAATGCTGGTTTAGCATGTAGTAGTGTAGATGTAGTTCATAAACGACAGAGAGAATGGAAACCCTCGTCAAGAGGCTATAGAGCTCGAAACATGTTGAGGATATAAATTCTTTGACTCTTCTTGTATGGCTAAACTTTCAGTCAATATTAAATTCATATGATGTACTAATCTGTAAGGGATATATATAGCAAATGAACTTTGAAGGCACCCGTCAAAGTTTATTTGCTACACATCTTTTACAGCTTAGTACATCACATGTATTTAGTGTGTGTGTGTGTGTGTGTGTGTGTGTGTGTGTGTGTCGTGGGGAAAGGGGAGGGGCGTAAAATAAGGAAGGAAAAAGACAGAGAGCAAATAGTCTTCGGAAATGTAAAGAAAACAGTTAGCGGGCGAGGTTGTGGGGAGAGGGAAGCCGCTAGCCAGACTTTTCAAACACACATTGACAAACATATAGTTCCATCGCCGCCGCCACCCTCAGCCAATCCTCAACAGGAACAGCTCACGCCTACACCCACCCCTCTATATCACCACTTACAATCTTCCCTTGCCGAGTCACTCTCCTCAAATATTGAATTTGTCTGAGATAAGGGAATCTATTCTCCTTTTTAGTGCTGGTTAATGTGATTCTCGTCCTTTCGCAAATTGAAAGCCATTTTTATTTAACCCGAGAGTAAATCTACTATCAAAAAAATGAATTAATTGATCCCACATTTCAACGTAGTTCAATGCATTAGCATAAATTACTAAATAATAATAAGTTAAAGATATTTGTTCAATTTTATTTATTTATTCATACTATAATTGCATTTCACTGAGCGATTTAGCGACGAATGAATTATTTAACATATATAATTTTAAATGGAAATGGAAAGGACATATGATAAGAAGACATGAAGATAGTTGGACCACTGGTCACCTAGAGAATATAAAAAAAACAGAGGCAGACCAATGAAAAATTGGGACGAAGAGATGCGCCGCACTTGTGGTGGAGCAGCATGGACTAGAGTGGCTTACTACAGAAAGGAATGGAAGCGTCTCGGGACTGCACACTACCAGCAATCGATCCAGCAACTGTTAAAATAATATATGTATAAAACACAAAAGTTAGGACATTCTCGAACTCAAAAATCCTCAGCTAACGCTGATTTTGCTCAAACGTTCAATAATGTCTGCATATAATACCTGTATTCTCATTGTTATTTTCTATGTACAAAATATGTAAATATTAAGTGTAAATTTGTATAAATGAGCAAATAAAGGATTATTATTATTATATTTACACAAGTATGCTCATTTATGTTGTTATGTTTCCAGTAGTGTGACACGCGGTCTATATACGGGCTACAGTCATGTAGTAATTCAGTCAAAGTGTATGGTAGGTCTATGTGAGTCCTTAAATAGCAGTCAGTAAGTATATGTTTTATAGTAAGTCTACAGTTACAGTGTTGGCAGTAGGGTTCGTCTTCTCCAGTAAGTAGGTAAGTGTGAGTCAGTCGTGAATCACCGATTCTCAACCTCGTTAAAACTAGTTCTTCTCTTCTAATTAGCCTTTTTGAGGAAGGCCATTCACGAAGTATATGTTTCAGTTCTCGAAGTTTGTTATCAGTTGTGGCGAACCAAGATTTCTGCCATGAGTTGAGTACCATATGTTTTGCTTGGGCTTGAATATCTTGATGTGTACAGTATGTATTATCGTGAGTTCTTTTTTGAGTAGCTGATTTCGCAAGTTCGGCTACTAGTGTGCTTTGTCTGATGTTTGTATGTCCGGGGTCAACACTTATTACAGTGTTAACACTTATTAAAGAATTACATACTTATTCTTTTGTTTATTTTCTGGATTTTTGTAAAATATGTACGAGATGAGTGAATGTGAACTATATATGTTTTTTAATGAATGTAATGATCTAAGAGAGTATTTGTTCACGCAACGCTTGTCAAAAGAACTTGTGTCGAAGAACGTGGCTTCAGAGGCGTATCCAAAGAGTGATTACAATAAAAGTCCGTCACACAGGGGCAGCGTAAACAAAGCAGATTTCCCACGTGAAGTTTTACAATAGAGAAATTTCACGAGAGCCGAGCAAGTAAAGGAAACGGCCGAACTAGCTTTTGGCGGGAAAGTAACTCTCGTCCGTTAGGCGCCCCGATTTAATAAAAATGCAAGTATCTCGGTTAATATTAAAGATAGAGAAAAAATGTATATAACAATATATATAGTAAATTTAATTTGCAATAAGATTTGTTCTGTACAATTTTTCGATCCGACGTAAATTAACGGAGATATTTCTCATTTTCGAAAATCCTCCCCTCTAAACCCCCCCTCCCACTGGTCCGAATTCAGCCGTTAACGAACTTGATCTTTCTTTTTACATAAAACGACTAAATATCGAGTTTGGTAACGATAAAACAAAAATTGCGACCGCTAGAGTGGTAACAGACAAATATATATATATATATATATATATATATATATATATATATATATATATATATATATACAGTTTTGAACGGACCTCATTTTCGTCATCTACTAGGTAGGATCGATGGACATTTGAAGAAAACATTCGAAAATTCCGTCATGAGTACAACCTCAATAGCTGATTCCCTTAAGGGAGATCTGCTAATACACTAAAGGTTACACGACGTTAAGTCCATACGATGTTTTGGATTCATCCATTTATCAAACGAACTGTTTGTTATAAACCAGTAAAAATTCTGTTTACTCAACTTTGTCCTAGGCTAACGCTTGGAGCGAAAAGCTCACGTTTAGCACACGCCTAACAAAAGTGACCCGAATGATCGAAACGAAGTTTTCCAAAACGTATCATCACTGAAAGTGGGATTTCGAAACTTAACTTAACACGGTTATACACATTACATATTATATATATTGTTTCGGTTGGTGGGACTTTAAAAACTCCCACGTTTTCGTACTTACGGTAATTCATCAGCAACGCGAAGAAGCGTTGGAACGATTGAATTAAGGCTATACTGCCTTGTTTTAGATATATATTCAAGCGACGTTTGTCAAAAGAACTTGTGTCGAAGAACGTGGCTTCAAACGAGTTAGCCGTAACTAACGAGTGTTTAAAATACACTAAAGATTACACGACGTTAAGTTCATGCGATGATTTGGACTTCCATCCGTTTATCAAACGAACTGTTTGTCACATACCAGTAAAAATTCTGTTTATTCAGCTTTTTCCTAGGCTAACGCTGGGAGCGTTAACTAACAATTCATTTATGGTAAAGGTTTAGCATTTATGGTAGAGGTTTGACGGGATTTTGGAAAAAGTATGTCAAATGCAACATCCAATGGTCCATCGGTTCTACCCAGGCGATGACGAAAATTGGGCCTGTGTAAATAAATATATATTTTCCTGTTAATGCTCTAGCGGTGGCAATTTTGTTTGATCGTTACCAAACTCGATATTAAAACGTTTCATGTAAAACTAAAGATTAAACTATTTGCTGAAATCTTACAAGTGGGAAGGGATGATTAGAGGAGAAGAGTTTCGAAATATCTCCGATATTATACGTTGAAACAAAAAATTGTACCGAACCGATGTCATTGCAGAAATAATTTCCTATAAATACCGTTAAGTACATTTTAGCAGATTTCCCCCAAGGGAAATACACTCAACCGCAAAAAAACCGGACACTTCATTTTTGTCGTATTAAAAGCTAATTTTCAGCAATTTTCTTTATGTGGGTATTCTAGTTATTACAGAGAATTTAGAGTCTAAGTCCATTGAACTAATCCCTCCTGGATTAGTAAACAATTAAATAAAACTCAGATTAGATTTATTTGTCGTGAAGTTGATCTATTCTAAACTGTAAGTAGTTTTTCGCATATTTAAACATCTTTAATTATTAACAAAGCATTTTCATTAATTAATGTTTTATTTTTATTTCGGTCCAGAATAATGGGTCTTTCAAACTTAGATGGAAGGTCGGAGCTTACGTTACATTGCCAAAACGCTTGGGGTAGCGAAGTCTACCATTCACTGTAATAAAAATGAAGAAGAATTTTTTTTTAAATGTGTTAATTTATCTTTTTATTTTTTTTATTTTTTTGTAAATAATCAATAAAAATTATTCACTTTTGGCAGATTTTGTTTAAATAACCTATAGATTAACCAATTATTTTAATTAAAAAGATTAATATACATATAGTATATTAAGTATTTAACAAAATTATAAGATTAAATCTGAGTGCCCGGTTTTTTTTTGCGGTTGAGTGTATTTCCTCAGCACCCCTTAATCTCGTCTTCCCCTATGTCATTTAGACATTAGAAGAAATTTTTTGAAAATCACATCGCAACGTGAGTTGATGATCTCCTGAAATACTACAAAAAGTGATATTTCGATATATCTGTTTCCATATTTTCTCCAATTTCAGATTATTATTTATTGAAATAAATCCCCTTTCCATCCTTTTCTAGCCAAGGTGGGACTAAGAATTTTATGTACTGAGTTCGTCACTAAATAAATACCTATTGCCCAGGTGGGAATCGAACTCGCCACGCTTTAACTCACATGGCTAACCTGAGCCCCAATTTCAGATTTAAAATAAGCATTAACTACGTTATTTTATTAAAATCTATTATTCACTGACATATATAGTCCTAAGAAAAGAACTAAAATCAACAATTTTGTAGTTGTTGCAAAAGGGGAATACGATTTTTTGAAAAATCTCTCAAAAAAATAAAAACCTATCAAAAAACCACCTAATTCTGTTTAATCCATTCCAGTCATTGGTATTTATTTTTTTCATCAATGGTTCTAATTGTTATCGTAAACCATATAAAGAGTTAGAACTGCCAGTATAAATGATACTATTGTCATATCTGTCGGTAAAGACCGTCGTCATTGTCTGATGATCGAGTACGTCTGGCAAATGTAAGAAAAACAGTTCGTTTGACTAATGTAAGTAAACAGACACAGGCTAAAATGTAAATTATGTAATACGGTGAACGTATAAAACCTACTGACCAACGGACACCTAACTCAGTAGCACTATAGACGGCTTGAAGATGGTGCCCTCGCATCGAAAGCGCTTGCCAGCTGTACTCGATCATCAGCCTGTAACGACGTTCTTCACCGTCAGATATGACAACACTAATTGTCGTGTTTATGTTTTCTTCCTTCCCGGATTACACACCTTATGTTTCTATACCTTATGTCTTCAGGCAAAGAATTTCTATCTTTGATTTATTTTTATCTTATTATATAAGATGATACAAGAGGATGTTTCGAGGTGTGCACATTAACGTAATTCAACACATCTAGTCAACCCCATTGAGAACATTTTCTTCTATTGATGAGGGAAAAATTATATATATATTAAGGCCTGAATTTAAAAATAGCGTTATTTCATTTTCTATTCGTTTTTCTGCAAATATGCACATGACAAAAGTAGTTTATTTTTTTATTTGAAATAACTTTTGTGATATTCACTTTTGTCTTATGACAAAGTATAAATGAGATATACACAAAAACTTTAGCGGGAGTCCACAATTTTATTGGGCACTAACGATTTAACCGAACTTAACAAATCTCGGTATGTCAATTAGCATTAATTCGTCCATGATTATAAGCTATATTAATTTTTTTAGGTTCGAATGGGAGTGGGGGTTATAAGGAAGGCCAGAAATTTAGCGATATTTCATTGTCTATTTGTTTTTCGACAAACGTGCACATAACAAAAGTTGTTTACTTTATTATTTAGAGTAACTTTTGTTTTATACATTTTTTTCAGGAACAATGCATGATGCAAGTAATTTGCGTAGAAATATTGATATGCTCAACAATTCTTTACAACATGAACTACCAGGTACCTCACCTCGAAAATTTTATTCAAATCTATGTTAATATTTTGTCCTTAATAATTCAAATCTATGCATAATGCACAGGAGACGGGAAATATGACAATATGGAGGACAGAGGTCTTACATAAAAAATTGATTTTATTATTAACAAATCCACAGCAACGACAGGTATAAAGCAGAAACACTGGGACGGGTAAATGTCAAAATATTGTGCAAAGTAAAGCCTTGCCAAAAAAATACCAACACCATTCAGCCTCAAATGAAGTCCTGAGCGAATCCGGGTATCTGAGCTAGTAGATATATATATTGTTTGTGTGTGTCCAATATATTTTATTTATTATCTCCTCACCATTCCGCACCAAAAGATATACATGGACACAGACAGACACATATTATTTATCTTTGTTATTCTCGGGACTTCTGTGATATAAAATGAAACAAATCGTATCAGTGAGCAAGCTCTAAGCAATGGATAGTTCCGTTTGTTGCTGTAAATGAAATATTTATTGCCCCTCAATAGCGAGTCAAAGATCCACTGGTCTAAACGAATTCCGGATTCATGTATTCAATTCATCGCCTATTGATATTATCCTCAAGCGAGTGAATAGAGAAATTGCATTCCGCGAATTTTCAATATAACAACCAGACCTGAATGGCCAACATCGAGTTTCCATTTTTTTCTAAAACAGAAATCGTTTTATTTATTGCCAAGTAATATTGCTTTCCAGAACATAGTTTTTTTTGCGTTTTTTATGAAATTTAGTAATAATACATTAATATCATCGAAAATTATTAGCAATGTCATTAAATAAAAAATAATCATTTTAATATTCAAAGTTCCCAATAACTGTCCCTCTGAATATTTTGTGGCCATACATAATAACATTTCTCCAGGATCTAAAATCTTCAGCTTAGAGAAATGCTTCACCTTCTGAAAATAATTTTCACAAAATGTTGAAATATGTCCGTTATTAAGCGGTGGACTAAAGTATAGAATTAATCTTGCTATAAATTTAATAACCTATCAATGCGTTTCTATCCATTTTTTTCTGTATCTAAAAAAATGACCAAGATATTTTCATTTTAACCTTAAGGGAAATCAGCTATTGAGGTCGTCCTCATGACGCGATTTTCAAAAAATTCCTTCAAATGCCCATCGATCCTACCCAAGAGATGACGAAAATAAGGTCCGTTCTTAGCCACCAATTGGTTGAACCAATCTTATTGCAAATTAAATTTACTAAAAAAATTATTGTATACATTTATTCTCTATCTTGAATATTAACCGAGATATTTGCATTTTTATAAAGTGTAACGGACGAGCTATGATCGCTTCTATTCGTTCCCGCCGAAAGCTAGTTCATCTGTTTCCGTAACTGTTCGGTACTCGTATGGAGATTTCTCTATTGTATAACGATAGCTGTCCAATCATCCTAAACCAGAAGTCCTATCCCTTTCCAAGTACCACTCGTCAATTTTCCACTCTGCGGTGCCTCAAGAGACAATGGCCCAGAGATCTCTTATGAGTGTAAAGTGAAGTGATAGCAGTGGCTATTTTCTTAATCTAAGTGTCATTCCTCCTTAACTCTTGACTTCCTTGCCAGGCAGGGAGAGGCTGCTCCTCTCATTGTGGTGAATAGGTGTGGCTTTTGTAAGGGGTGATGGAGGGACTATTTTTGTACATATCACACATTACCAAATGATTTAAAAGCAGGCTGTAATATTCTAAATAAAATAAAATATAAAAAAAAAAGTATGACATTACGTGGGAAATCTGCTTAGTTTACGCAGCCCCTGTGTGACGTACGTTTTTTAGTATTCAGTGTCCCTCTAGGCAAATCCCGCCTACGAATGAGATTTTCACTTTCAGGAGCTGGGTCACTAAACATCTCATATCCAGCTGGCATTTCGATTCCCGTTTATATAGGGCTCTTATTATTGAAAAAAGTCCGCCACGCAAGGATCCTGAAGTTCAATAATAAATAAATCTGGATACACGTAACAAACACTTAATACCACCGTGAGTAAATACAAAATGTAATGAGAAATCATTCAGTTAATTTTAATGAGCTCCCAACGGAATCGGCTTCCGAATTATGAATAGGTCTGCCAACCAATCAGAGCTGAACAGATAGATAGACATACTCTTCACCAGAAAGAAAAATAATTACTGATACATATCTGCATATAACATATTAACTTTATTGCAAACTATTTACTATATCTAGTACTGCAATTTATAATGAATCAGAATAATTTGGTGGATCAACAGAATGTATTTGCATATGTCTCACAAAGTAGAAAATTACAAGAGCCTCTAAACCAACTTCACGAGATCCCAAAACGTACGGAAACGGCCGAACCAATTTTCGGCGGAATGTCACGAACACAACCGACAAGAGCCGATCTCATTTCGTCCAATATCCCACACACTTAATAAAAATGCAAATATCTCGGTTAATATTCAACATAGAGAATACATGTATATAACAATTTGTATAGTAAATTTAATTTGCAATAAGATTTATTCTATACAAGAGAAATAAGTGTCAAAAAGTATTTGTATTTAAAAATAAATTTCCAGTTCTTATGAATGGATATTGTATTCCAAGTACGATCAGAGGCACATTAATTAAAACTGATATACATTATTTGTCGTGTGATAGGAATGTTGATGGATCAACAAATGCCCAGAGCGAGATGTAGGAAACTTTTGAGTGGAAGTAGCTCCCGAAAGTTGTATATTATTTATGATTCAACTATATTTTCAAGGTTCAGGATTAATACAGAAACAAACAAAATATACTTAGTTCAATTGTTGGCACCTTGAAGTGGAATTCGGGACCTCTGACGGACTTTTTTTTATTGATGGAGACATTTTTACTACATAATCTTATAACCATGCGTTATATTCCCTTGTTACTAATTTAAAACGGGGGCTCAGGTTGGCCGTGTGGGTTAGGGCGTTGGTCTTAACCTCATATGGTAAACCTAGAGTGGCGGATTCGATTCCCGACCTGGGCGGATTTCTCTTAAGGGAAATCTGCTAAAAACACTCTCTCACACACCGACCGGGGAACCCTTTTATATATTTCTTACATATGTAAAAGACTAAAGAATACTTGAATGCATAGAGGAGCTACTTGACGGACAAGTAATTATAAATCCGTTTAAATAATTACTTTTTATTAATTACATAACTCAGGCTTACAAAGAAAATGTGCAAGTGGAGTTATTGAGTAAGTTGATGGAGTGTAAGTAGAATTAGAAGGTGAGCAGGTTTAGAGCCTATAATCTCTGCTTCACTAATGACACGCCAATTTTCCTTTAGCCTACTAGTTTTGCTAAACAGTGTTTCTCCCTTTTTGCCTTTCCCTCTCTACTCACACTGGCACCATCAACAACATGAATATCTGTTTTCCCTTTAAAAAAAAATCTATTTTTTCTGAGAATCTGATTTTATGACACTGTTAAGTTGTTATATTAAGACATCAACTTAACCAGTAATTTTATGTAACACTTATATTTGAAAAAATAAAAGAAATAAACACATGCTAACACTATAACCTATAGTTGGTTATGAACCTCGACCCGGCTGAGATAGTTTTTGTAAATATAATATGTGACTCACTGGTGCTAGAGGCGGCTAAGCGTCCTTGCAGGCGTTCCACTCATGTTCACTACAAATTACATTTAACGGTCAAAGTGGGCACACAACAGTTCCTTTTTTAAAATGTTTCTTAGTTTAGGCTCTTGTGAGATACACGCACTTTTTGATGGTAACCTAGCACTAAGATAATATTTTATATCATATGTTTTTTCAAGCAATGGTGTTAATTTTATCTATCATATGTTTTTTTTTATTTTTTAAAAAAGTAACCGCTACAACACGAACGCGGAGGCGGAGTTAATTATAGACATGCATTCGGCATATCCTTGTCATAGGTTCTATGAAAAATTCTAAAAATAAAAAAAAAAAGTCCGTCAAGCAGGGGCTGCGTAAACTAAGCAGATTTCTCTCGTGATGTTTAACAATAGATAAATACATACATACACATACTGGTAACAGAACCGTCTACATCAATTGAATAAATACAAACGATAATAAGAAACCTCCAGACGGGAAGCATCTGAAATGTAAACAAACAGGTGTGCCAACTTCTCACAGTAAAGAAAAAGAATTACGGAAATATATCAGAATATAACATATTAATTATATTGAAAACTATTTACTATACTACTGTAATTTATAATGGATCAGAATAATTTTTATCTCGATCAATCAAATTTTTGTAGTCCAAGAACTTAAGAAGGGGGAGGGGGCACCATAGCATACTTGCATTTACCTCGTGTAATAAAGGTCGCTTGAAAACAATTTATGGTATTTAAGCTTCGAATACTGTGGTTTATTACATAACAGAGTATTGTTTATGTGACATGAGTAGAAGTGGGGGATTGCTGAAGGCTGAAAATTGAAAAATGCAAATATCTCGGTTAATATTCAAGATAGAGAATAAATGTATATAACAATATTTATAGTACATTTAATTTTCAACAAGATTGGTTCTATACAAATTTTTGATCCGACTTATATTAACGGAGATATTTCGAATTTTCGAAAATCCCCACCTCTAACCACCTCCCCCAGAGAGAGAGAGAGATTAATCTCCACAGACTCTTATCGCGAAGGTAGCTAGCCTTTCCCAGGCATCTAGGATTAAGCCTACCCTCAGCTGACTTGGTCAAGCTCAGTACGGTATAGCACAACAGCCAGGCTAGACAGTGGTACAGGCCCCACCCCCTGGGGTGTACCCAGAGGTGCATTGTAGAACTAACGCACCAGCTCCAGTACGGTAAGTACACGTAGTAGATACATTGAGTTAACCCATAGACACAAAATAATTAATTCATTTATTATAAGATTATTTATAAGAAGTATTGCCAAAGAACATTTTTTATTATTATCCTGATACTAATCATAATTTTATTATCTTTTATCCATTAGAGAATTACTTTTTTTTTTAATCTTGTACATATATTTCTTTTACTAATCATCACGTCATCCTCAAAGTAGAGCCAGGATTGGCAATCATTCATTTTTAATGGCAGTCGGAGCGTCATTTTGAAACTCCTAGCCGCTGCTACGAAATCGTTATTGTCAGCTTCAATTCTTCTGCGTGGGTGGCGCAATATAAACGACAAAAACAATGAGGCAGATCATATTATACTCTAAAAGGTGCACACCGAAAGACAAATGGGCTTCTCCTTTCATGTTGGGGGCTGATGATCAAATGATAGTGTGTTAAGGTCGACCCCCGGCTCCTGTTGGCATGACCGCCAGCACCTCTATCGGAACTAGGGCATAATTCATCTCATTTCCCTCATCGATTCCCCTTCAACTATTCAAATACATTCAACTTTACTTCGAATTAAATTTATTCAAAGCTAAAAGCCCGACCGGTTCAGCCACTGAACGTCAATTGAGTATTTAATGGTTATCAATATCCTCCAATGTACAATTTTTATTCCTGCTTCCGTTCACTCCTCGTACTTTATGTATATTACGAGGTATTTGAATCATACTATTGTTTATTGTTAAATGAAATAATAAAGTGGATTAAACAAAACGGAAGAGAGTATATATTGTGGTCTGATGTTAATGCCAATCGCTAATCATTTAGTGACCCCAGAAGAGGAAATCAAATAGACTAAAAAATAGCATGATATAAAACGTAACAAAATATTAATAAAATCCAGACTCGCAAGAGTAGCTGGCGTACATCACATGAGGTTGATGAAGGAACAAATTGGGGTATTAAGAGAAGGGGATTTATGGACTTTTGTGGGTTTTTGGAGTACTAACTCCCATTTTTGATGAACGCTACTGCTAAAAAATAAATGATTTTAGAGCTCACGAGAGCCAATTTTATTTATTTTTATAATAAACCACTAAGTGCTATCATTTGTAATATGACTAATTTGCATCTATTTTTTAGCAGATTTCCCTTAAGGGAAATCAGCTATTGAGGTTGTACTCATGACGGAATTTTCGAAATTTTTCTTCAAATGTCCATCGATCCTACCCAGGAGATGACGAAAATGAGGTCCGTTCAAAAACAGTTTAATATATATATATATATATATATATATATATATATATATATATATATATATATATATATATTTGTCTGTTACCGCTCTAGCGGTCGTAATTTTTGTTTGATCGTTTCCAAACTCGATATTTAGTCTTTTTATGTAAAGAGAAAGATCAAGTTCGTTAACGGCTGAAATCGGACCAGTAGGAGGGGGGGTTTAGAGGGGAGGATTTTCGAAAATTCGAAATATCTCCGTTACTATACGTCGGACCGAAAAATTGTACAGAATCAATCTTATTGCAAATTAAATTTACTGTAAATATTGTTATATACATTTTTTCTCTATCTTGAATATTAACTGAGATATTTGCATTTGTATTCTGCGTGTGGTCACCAGTAGGCTATGTTCGGACTTTCCGCCGAGAGCTCTGGTGGCCGTTTCCATAACTATTCGTCCCTCGTGAATAGGTTTAGAGGTTAGGTTAACTGTTTTTTGGGGGCTAGAAACTACTGGGTTATTACGCCCTAAATAATGTTTTAGGTTTAGAGGTTTCTTACTACTACAGTTGTTATTAGGGAGATTTCTCTATTGTAAAACTTCACGTGGGAAATCTGCTTAGTTTACGCAGCCCCTGCGTGACGGACTTTTTTTTTTTAGGAGTTTCAAATTGCAGTGTAAAATACTAGTCTACCATATTTCTTTTTAAGAATATTTAAAGTATTCGTGATAGTGACTCTATGAAGTTCGTGCTCTTGTGAAACAATTGAGTGTCCTAAACGAGAATGTATATTCATAGTCATGGAAAACATCTACTGTTATCAAATATAGGCTAGTCAATGAGTGTAAGGGACAAATTTTCTTCTGGAATGAAATGAGGAAAGTAAGGTAATAGACATACTGAAATTCTCCGTGCAATATCTGGGACATAATCTAATGGGCCTTAAAATGAAAATTCTTTTGGAAATAAATTCCATTCAGGGAAAACAATATTAATCACATGGAACCTCACAAAACTCATTCGTATTATGCATTTATCTTAAAACTTAAAAGTTCAATGAAAACAATATTTGGTATTTAAACTTTAGATAAAGAGCTTCATAACATAATAGAGTATTGTTAATATGAGATGAGTAGGAGTGAGGCTTTACTGAAGACCGAAAACTAAAAAATGCAAATATCTCAGTAAATAATCAAGATAGTGAAAAAATGTACATAACAACATTGATAGAACGTTACATTTTCTATAAGATTGGTTCTATACAAGTTTTCGATCCGACGCATAATAACGGAGATATTAAGAATTTTCGAAACTCTCCCCCTCTAAACCACTCCTCCTCTGGTCCGATTTCAGCCGTTAACGAAGTTGATCTTTCTTTTTGTTCAAAACGATTATATATCAAGTTTGGTAACGATAAGTCAATAATTGCGACCGCTAGTCAGACAAATATTTATACGATATATATATATATATATATATATATATATATATATATATATATATATATACAGTTTTGAACAGACCTCATTTTCGTCATCTCCTGGGTAGGATCGATGGACATTTGAAGAAAAATTTCAAAAACCGCGTTATGAGTACGACCTCAATAGCTGATTTGCCCCTGAAGGGAAATCTGCAATAGCAGGACCAACCCACTACGAGATGTGTCATATCTTATATTCTTATGTTTAGAAAAAAATTATCAAGGGGTTAGTGTAATTGAAATAAAAAGCGAAGGAAAATCTTTTTTATAAATTATGGTATCAAGAAATTTATACGTTAATTGGCTTTCTCAATAAGAATGAGAGCAAATGTAGTTGCAACACAAGTTGTAAACTTTCACCTCCGTCAGCATCATTCATTTCCTAAATATAAGCTAGCAAATATCCTAGTGCAACAGGATATCTTAAATATTTGTAGGTAAAAAAAGCACGTATATTCTTCAACGTCTTCGCTCAATAAAACAGGCACTTAATTTTACTCCAGGCAGTTCTGTCAAACATGAAGAACTATTTATAGATGTTTTCATGCAAAAATACAACTCATACAATTGCAATCTTGGCATCGACTTTGACACACTGACCTGATTGTAAACGCAACTCAAAACACAACCAATGTGGCTTTCGTCGGGGAAGATTTAGATCTTAGTGAAGGTCTATTCACAAAACCAGGATTAGGAAACGTTCCAAGCATTGCTAATTCCATTCATCAAATGAACTTTCTTTGCATTCATCAACGGCAGGGTCTAAACGAAGTTCTCTCTGAGAATTATTTTATTGGCTGCAAGCCAACATCTATGCTATTGTGGAATACTATATTCGTTTCATAAAACTACACGGAACTCATAATAAAATTTGAACAGTAGGCGATGTACTCCACAAAATTTATCTTGAAGGAGCTTTACCAACAGAATGGGAAAAATGGCCTCCCTTAACCCTTACCGATAAAATCCTTTGGAAATGTCGAACGAAATCTCTCATTTCTATTACTTGTAGACTAAGAAACAAAAGGCATAGATTTAACATTGTTCCAGATATTCGAAAATGCAGAGTGGATTATAACGAAGCCGACAGAAACGAAGATTTCTAGATCCCCATGCTCCCTGCAGTTTTGTAGCCAGATTTGAGGTACTTGCATAATTACATAAATTGTGGTGCATTTATACATTATAATCATTGCATGTCCATTATGCAGTAACGAATGCCTATATGTACAGCTGTCCTCTTGATTGAAATCGACTAAAGGGGAGAAGGTGTTAGGAGACAGCTGAAAATAATACAAAATCAAATTTCATCGTAAGCATTAGAAATAAATTTGCATAGGACCTTCTTAGTTTTGCACAGACAGAATTATAAAAAATGAACTTTGACGTTTTTCTATCAAATGCGTTGAAATGTAGTATATCACTTTCAAATCAAATCATTTTAAATGTGGTTTATTTGTTAAAACCCACCCTGTGTTACTATGGCTGATTGGGTACTTTTAAATAAAATTCAATCCAACATTTTGTTTATTTAATTTGATTGAATTAATTTGAAGCTATGTGGTTCCCACATCATATTTTTATCCTATGTCACAGCATTTTCTCTTATCTTATAAATTACATTTATGTTAAACGTGCCAATGACCATCCAAAGAAATTAATCTTTCTTTATAAACCATATGTGTTGATACTACGAATTTTCAACGATTTAGTACAATAACGGTCAAGAAACCATCAGGTTTATTTGATGATTACTGTTATTATTAATATTTAAATTACCGTAAGTATTATAGACCTTTTAAGAGCTTCAGCCGCCCCCCAGCTGGTATTCGAGGGATTCGCGATCAGTGTTTTACATAGTGGGTGATCAACTCGACTTACAACCCCCGTTAACCGAGAAGGAACTGGAATGAGTTTTCTCCAGTAGACTAACAGGCCTCAATATCACCGACATGGCAGTGCTCATTTCACCAACGGCCAGTTTCCAAGCCAACGAGATCTAGGAGAGGCAATGTACTTCATAGTACTGACGGACTGCCAGATTTACCCACTAGACTCCCGCCATTTCAGTACCACCACGACCCCAGCTCGCTCTGGTAGTGAATCGGAGTACTAACGCTGCCGTCATCCATTCAAGTACTGACCATGGATGTTGCATGCCTCAGGTGGTCCAAAGTTGGACGCTCTGCCACAGAACATTGGGAGGCCCACCCAGTTATGAATTAGCGTTATATTATTTCAATTTTAAGATATAATAAATATTTTTGAAAATATTTATTTGCTTTTAACCCTCCAGAACTCGCGTCAAAATGAGTGATCTGAGAACTAGCGCGTGAGAATTTTTCTCACACCATCTATTTCCCTCAAATAAAGTTGGTATATGAGATATTATCAAAAATTTTTTTTTTATTTATTATAAACATCAGATACTAATATAAAATAATAATATTATTCAAAATTTATTGTACAGGTATTCTGTTTTGAAGAAACATTATGTCAAGCAACTTAAAAAGCTGCATAACTAATTAAAATTTTGTTCTCCACAAGACATAAAACAAAGGAATGTTCATTACATACTGTTTTTCTACATGTTCGCAACTCTTTTTTTTACTTTTTGTTTTTTTGCTCGGACAATAGGCACAAAACTGCGATGGGGAACTAGAGCATGTGGGATTTTCCTCTTCTACACCAGCAATCCTCTTCATTTTGTTTCTTTCTATTAGGGGCATGGTGGTCAGTTGTGAACGGTTGATCAGGTGAGGTTTGATAAGTTCCAGAGCCAAAAAACAGTTTTCTGTAAATCACCAAAGCACTCGTTTGATGAGAAGAAATCTCGTAATAAAAAAAAAAAAAAAGTTCCACCAGAACTCGCTTGATGAGAAAAACACTCACAATAAACCAAATTAAAACGTTCCGCCAGAACTCGCACTTTGAGAAAAATACTCACTTTACTTACCCCTGCTGATTAACCTTGACCTGGCGACAGTCAGTTGATACTAATGAATGGAAATCAACGAGGGTGGTAAGAGAAGGATACAAGGTGTAGCTAGAGAGAGCCGCACTATCAACAAATACGTATAATAATAGATATAACTTTTTTCTTCGGGGTGTGAGTATTTTGGTCACAGCGCGAGTTCTGGAGGGTTCATTATTGTAAGGGGAAGGGGTGACTTAGGAGTCACTCTTAAAAATTTGCATAAATCCTAAACCTAATTACAGTTCTGTTAACACCTGAATAAATCCATAGAGACTTGACTCCAATTGCTTTACATAAACAGTCACTCTTGTCCATAAATTTGTGTGTGTGCGTTCACGCGTGTGAGTTACCTGAGATCAAGCCAGCAAACCAACAAAAGATATTGTTTCGAATGTGGGAATTCATTTTTTTGAGGGCTAGCGTTCGTTGGTCGATTACAATAACAGATACACTAAATGGTACATGGCTATTCTTTTCTTGGCAATTTATAGGCGGCAGTTTACGGAGCACCTTCTCCGTCTTGGCCCGTTTTTGGGCTAGGCAGTTGTTTACTCGGACTTTTAGTCCCGTCTCGAGGCGGTTGGCAAGCTATACAGTCCACAAACAATCGAGAGATGACTCAGCAACCAATGTGCTCTATAGAACTGGATTCGGCTTCGCTTTTGATATCCTGCCAGCTTGTACAACTATTCTAGAACCTCTATGAAATATTGTATTTACACCCTTTTAAAAATATAAAATTTCTTTTAGAAGATTTCCCTTAAGGAAAATCAGGTATTGAGGTCGTACTCATGACGCGATTTTCGAAAAATTTCTTCAAATGTCCATCAATCCTACCAAGGAGATGACGAAAATTAGGTCCGTTCAAAATTATATATATATATATATATATATATATATATATATATATATATATATATATATATATATATATATATATATATATATATATATATATTGGTCTGTTAACGCTCCAGCGGTCGCAATTTTTGTTTGATCATTACCAAACTCGATATTTAAACGTTTTATGTAAAAAGATAGATCATGTTCGTTAAGGGCTGAAATCGGACAAATGGGAGTCGGGTTTTAGAGGGGGGATTTTTGAAAAATCTAAATTAATCTCCGTTACTATACGTCGGATCAAAAAACTGTATAAAACTAATCTTATTGCAAATTATAAATGAGTGGTTTTATATACATTTGTGTTGCGAATGTTAGTGTGTCGAAGAAGAAATAGTAGAAAATATGAATGATCCATGGTAATATAAGTATTCCCCTACAACAATTGTGTTGTACACTTAAAAAAAAACTAAACTGTAAAAGTAAACAAAGATTGAATCATAGAGCATTGACTATATATCCCAGAAGCTCAAATTGAACATTAACAAAAAAGATAATTCATTAAACATAATACATTTATTTGTCTCTCACTTTTTATTTTTATACACACGAAAAGAAAACGAAAAAGACATTATTTTCCCTACTCTGCCCCGTAACTCCCATACCGGCCCCAGAAGGACTAGGAGGTCGAGACATTTAGTATGTTTACTTTCAAACTACCCCAAACACTTTCCTCAAGGGAAAACATGTCCATCCGCTTCTAAGTCCTCAACAACCCCTTTTGTTGACTGGGCTAATAGCGTTTTGAAGTCCAGCTCGTCTAACCTTCTACTCAGCTTGCAGAGTTACTAGTGGAAGCATGCTGTTACTTGAGGATAGGCGTAATTAGTATATCTTCAGCTCTGGAGAATTCAACCAACACTCAAATGTGTGTTCCCAATAACCAGTCCAATTCCACCAATGAAAATAATAAAGTTTAGTGGCATAATAAGTCCCTGTTTTCGATTTTATCAGATTTCCTTTAGGGGAAATTAGTAATTGAGTTCGTACTCATGACGCGATTTTTGAAAAAAAACTTCTGAAATGTCCATTGATCCTACCCCGGAGATGATGAAACTGAGGAACCGTTCATATATATATATATATATATATATATATATATATATATATATATATATATATATATATATATATATATATCTGTCAACTGTCTGTTAACGTTCAAGCGGTTGCAATTTTTGTTTGATCGTTACCAAACTCGATATTTAATCGTTTTATGCAAAAATAAAGGTCAAGTTCGTTATGGCTTAAATCGGAACAGTGGGAGGGGAACTTTGAAAATTCGAAATATCCCCGTTACTTTACGTCGGATCGAAAAATTGTATAAAACCAATCTTATTGCAAAATTAAATAATCTATAAATATTGCTTTATACATATTTTCTGTATCATGAATTTTAAATGAGATATTTGGATTTTATAGTTATCCGCTTTCAGTAAACCCCCCCCCCTCCTACTCAAGTTATACTAATAATAAGCTGTTATATTATGAAACGCGTTATCACAAGGTTAAAAACGTAATATTGTTTTCATTGAGCTTTTACTTTCTGAGATATATGCAAATAAGTTCTGTTGAGCCCCTCGCTTTTTTTGTTCTATAATTTCTAAAATTTAAGTAATTAAGATTAAAATTATTCTGATTCATTAAAAATTACAGCAGTAGCTATAGTAAATGGTTTTCAATAAAATTAATGTGTTATATTCAGATATATTTCATTAATGGTTTTTCTTTCCGGTCTAGAATTGAGGTTGGCTGGCCTGTTTGTTTACAATTCAGACGCTTTCCGTTGTAGAGTTATTAACTTGTAACTGAAAGATTTCTCATTACCGTTTGTATTTATTCACTTAATATATGCGGTGGAGTTACCAGAATGAATATTTATCTATTGTAAACCTTCGCTTCGGAAATCTGCTTAGTTTACGCAACCCCTGCGTGACGGACTTTTATTGAGGATTTATTATTATTTTTAGATGATGTAAGTTATGAAAAACTATGAAGGTAAATTTCGTGAATAAATAAAATTGAATAAAGAACAAGTAATCTCCTAAACATTTACATTATATCTTCCCATTATATTTCGTTTCTCTATTATATATTTTGTTTTGTTATAGGCAGTTGTTCTTTTCATTAGAAATATTTGTCCTAGGTTGTATTTACTTATTTATTAATTGGTTTTTGTAATTTTCATACGATTTAAACTGCATTATTATAATGAAAAACCAATTTATATTATGTGTAAAATAAACAAGAAACTACTCCACTTTGTAATATCAAATTATGGGGCGTAGAAGTAGAGTGAATTATAAATATACACAATCAAGTCAGGAATTCTGAATTGAAAAAAAAAAAAAGTAACCGAAGTTGTGATTAGCTTTTGAATATAACAAAAAAGTGATATATCCCGCCAAAGAGACTGTGGTTTTAGATTAAATGAAACCAACAATATTCAATCTGAATAATCTAAATCTAAATGCTGCTAAGTCCATCGGATGTTTTCCGTTTGCTGATAAAATCCCTCCACAGGGCCATTCATTATCTGTTAATGCTTATTCCCGTACAAATCCCTGCCTCAGTTACTAATTTGGATTATGGATAATTCGCCATAATCATGGCTCAGGCAGTATCATGGACATGCCGTATACCCTAACCGAGTCATCGTTCTTCCGATGTTCCAAACAGGAACAAATCGATACTCATGACCTCCTACGGAATATATGGAAGCTTTAGACTTCCATTAAAAAAAAATTGTATATAAACCAATATATATATATATATATATATATATATATATATATATATATATATACAAGCTTAGGTGCCCGGCTTCGCTCGGGAATCCTCAGAGTCTGAATGTTGATGGTATTTTTTATTTGGCAAGGCTGCAATGTGTACAACTACACTTCCTGTCTGGGCTAATAGTTTTCCCGTTTGCAGGGGACTTATAGTATAGAAATTTTAGTTTTGAAGAATAATTGAAAATTAGTCCCTAATCAATCCATCTCTTCTGTTTGATACACCATGAAGAATTCAGATCGTAATCATGGATAGCATTTATTATAATTAAATTCAAGTAAATTAAATGTGCATATTTCCTGTCGAAAACCAATCCGAGCAGAACATTATATGCGCAATAGTAAATGCGAGTAGAAAAAATGCATTTCACAGTAAATTAGTTAATACAATTAACTGTTAGCGTAACGACACCTTCCGGCCCCACTTGAGTTTTATCAACATTGCATCACTTAAATAGCTATAGTTCATATTGGAAAGAATTGTTGAGCATTTCAATAGTTCTTTGCAAATTACTTGCTTCATACATGGTTTCCGAAAAAAATGTATAAAACAAAAGTTACTCTAAATAACAAATTAAACAACTTTTTTAAAACAAATAGAAAATTAAATATCTCGAAATTTTATTTCAGGCCTCCCTTATAACCCCACTCCCGTTTGAACCTAAAAATTCAAATATAGCTTATAATCATGGATGAACTAATGCTAATTTACATACCGAGTTTTGTTAAGCTCTGTTCAATCGTTAGTGCTCAATACCATTGTTGGCTCCCGCTTTAGTTTTTAGTGTATATCTCATTTATACTTTACTATACGAAAAAATTGAATATAACATAAGTTACTCTAAATAACCAAATATCGCTATTTTTGATTTCAGGCTTCTCTTATAACCCCCACTCCTGTTCGTCTCAGAGAATATTAATATAGCCTAAAGTCTAAGTTGGGTTAGTAGTAATATAGATACCAAGTTTCATAAAATTCGGTTCAGCCGTTTATGCGTGAAAAGGTAAAAAACAAATAAACAAACATACACGAAAGAACAAATTGCAGATATGGTGTCTATGGCATGTGAAACGAAAAGTTATCGTGAAATTTCGAGAAAAAAATCAATGTACAGACAGAGATTACAATTATATATATATATATATATATATATATATATATATATATATATATATAAATGAATGTTTGTCTGTATGTTCTTTATAGAATCGTAAACGGCTGAACCGAATTTTATGAAACATGGCTATATTAATATTCTCTGGGACGTACAGGAGTCATAAGTGAAAACCATAATTAAAAATAGCTATATTTCGTTTCCTATAGGTTTTTCGGCCATTATGCACATAACAAAAGTTGTGTATTTTGTTATTTAAAGTAAATTTTGATATATGCACTTTTTCCGTATACCGATGTATAAATGAGGTATACACGAAAAACTATAGAAGGGGTCAAAAATGTTATAGGACACGAAAGACTAAATCGAAATCAACGAAACTCCGTATTTTTGATTATAAGCTATATTAACATTTTTAGGAAAAAAACTTAGGTGGGGGTTGTTAAGGTGGCATGAAATGAAAAATTGTCATATTTCGTTCCTGTTTTGAAAGAGAGTAAAGAACTTAACGAGTCCGAAAATAATTTTATTAGGTGATTTTGAACATTTTGTAGGCTTTCTAGAGATAGGAGTATAGCGCGTAGTTCAGCTGAATAAATACTTGACGTGCAATTTAATTTTTTGATATACGAGGGTGAATCAAATGAAAACCTTAAAAGTGTTATAAATTATTTATTTTGACAACTAAGTAAAACTTACATTTATCATTTTTCGACATAGTCTCCTTGACTTGTTATGCAAGTGTTCCACCGCTTTGGAAGCGCATGAATACCACGTTTGAAGAATTCTTTTGGTAGTGCCTGTAGCCACTCGTGCACCGCGGTTTTCACTTCTTCATCATTTTGGAAATGCTTGCCTCCCATTGCATCTTTAAGCTTTCCGAACACATGAAAGTCACTAGGGGCTAGGTCTGGAGAATAAGGGGGGTGAATGAGGCATTCAAATTTGATATCCTGGATAGTTTGAACCGAGAGACGGGCTGTATGTGGTAGGGCGTTGTCCGAACTCAGCGATCAGCAGGAAAATTCATGCTGACTGGTGTGTTGTTACAGCATGTGTGGTTGGATCCGGATATGTACAGTGCGTTTGTGTTATTTGCAGTAATGGAGTTAAATGAAGTCATATAAAATTTTGAAGAAAGGGGATCATTTTTATAAAATTTTGTTAAGGTTAAATCAATATATAAGTTATTTACTCTTCAAGGAGGAAGTGATAGCAAAAGTTTTATCATTTTAGCAGATTTCGCTTAAGGGAAATCAGCTATTGAGGTTGTACTCATGACGGAATTTTCGACATTTTTCTTCAAATGTCCATCGATCCTACCTAGTAGATGACGAAAATGAGGTCCGTTCAAAACTGTATATATATATATATATATATATATTTGTCTGTTACCGCTCTAGCGGTCGCAATTTTTGTTTAATCCTTACCAAACTTCATATTTAAGCGTTTTATGTAAAAAGAAAGATCAAGTTCGTTAACGGCTGAAATCGGACCAGTGGGAGGGGGGGTTTAGAGGAGAGGATGTTCGAAAATTCGAAATATCTCCGTTACTATACGTCGGATCGAAAATTTATACAGAATCAATCTTATTAAAAATTAAATTTACTATAAATATTGTTATATACATTTATTCTCTATCTTGAATATTAACCGAGATATTTGCATTTTTCAGTTTTCACCAAACCGCCACTTCTACTCATGTTACGTAAACAATACTCTGATACATAATAAATCACATTATTGGAAGTTTAAATACCAAAAATTGTATTCAAGAGACCTTTATTATACGAGATACATGCAAATATGTACTGGTGACTCCCCCCCCCCATCTTAAAGTTTTGGACTACTAAAATTTTATTGATTGAGATAACAATTATTCTGACTCATTATTAATTACAGTACTAGATATAGTAAATAGTTCTCAATAAAATTAATGTGTTATATTCTGATATATTTCAGTAATTGTTTTTCTTTCCGGTGTGAGGCGGGACCCGTTTGTTTACATTACTAACCTAACGCTTCCTGTCGGCAGGCTATTGAAATTGGATGAAATATTTCTTATTTCCGTTTGTATTTATTCACGGTGTTGTGTTAGCAGTATGTATATATCTATTACTAAACTTCACGAGGGAAATCTGCTTAGTTTACGCAGCCCCTGCGTGACGGACTTTTTACGTTTTAGTAGTTTTAGTAGTCCCAATAAAAATCGTCAAATTCCTCCGATTATCTTTGTACAGGCACCCTTCGCAAGTATCTTTCGCAAGGCACTAATAGGGTTAATATTAATAATAAAAAAAATATGACAAATTAAAATTTTAAACTGAAGGAAATAGTATAGCCTTCAAATATGGAGGGCATGATGGGATTATTACAGACGGCTGGATGCATTAGGGCAACGAAGGGATTCTATCTTGACTGGTTAATGTAGGTGGCGTTTAGGGTTGAACACGATTAGCGAAGCCGAACCACGACAGGATTCTCTTATTAGTGTCGGAAACCACCTTTCTCCCTAAATCCCTCCTACAACATTCCACACTAGCTTCACTACTAATCGCATAGTCTGTTTTGTTAGCCTCTCAAATGCCTTATTTCTATTAGAACTAGCATTCTTTTAGCAGATTTCCCTTAAGGGAGGGGGGATTTTCGAAAATTCGAAATATCACCGTTACTATGCGTCTAATCTAAAAAGTGTATGAAATAAATATTATTGGAAAATAAGTGTACTATAAATATTGTTATATACATTTATTCTCTAACTTGAATATTAACCGAGATATTTGTATTTTTCATTTTTCAGCCTTCAGCAAACCCCCACTTCTACTCATGTTACATAAACAATATTCTGTTATGTAATAAACCACCTTATTCGAAGCTTAAATGCCATAAATTGTTTTCAAGAGACCTTTATTATACGAGATAAATGCAAACATGTTATCGTGACCCGCCCTCCCCCTTCTTAAGTTCTTATATAATACATTCGCTGTAAAATTCGCGCAAATTCCATGAACACATTTTATAAAGTCTATCAATTTAATAATTATACATAATAAATTAAATTCGTTTACAATCTTAATTCCACTCTAATTATATTGAAATATTAATGACATGCTTTATAATTGATGAAAACTTGTCCACCTTAAAGAGACAGTGAACCTTTAATTATTTTTTACCGACAAATATTTTGTAGTTTTATATGTTCTTCATAGTTCAATGGTAAGGGTACCATTATGCTATTATCTTTGAGTACATGCCACAACACTTTTGTAAAGGATTCGATTCCCCCTTTTGCTCATTAATAAATTTAATATTTAAATTAAATCAAAGTTATAATATTCATATTAAAAATGTGTTACGAAAAGCCAAAAGTGTGTTTCTGAATAATGTGTTATAAAATATTCGACTATTCTCAGGAGATAAATAATCCTGACTCAAATCATGATGGCTGTTCTAACAAATTTGTAGAATTTTATAGTTGCATTGTTGTAAGTGGCTGTTGTAATATAACTTTGTTTTTGGTCTGTTCCATTGTAGTAGACGGATGCTGAAACAAAGCTGGAGCAGTTCTTTTTTTCTGTAACTGCCCCTATGTGAAGGGGTGCATTGTTAATTAGCTATGGAGAATTCTCTCACGAAGAGATTTTTCATCACATTCTTCCGACATTTAAAAATACTTCATTGTGGATAAAGAAAATGAGTTCCCTCAAAAAACGGAATATACAAATATATATATATATATATATATATATATATATATATATATATAAACTTCTATGGTTTGCCTGAAATTATATTTAAATTCGATGATGATATCATTTGTATTAACGTTTCAGGTGGTGAATCAGTCACTCAGACTCAGCGAGACTTTCGTGTACATTTTAACATTGCACGGCATGGTGCTATCCCTGATCTTAACACGATATTACCTTGGATACATGTAGTTAACACAACTGGATCTTTGCTTAAGAGAAACCTCCTGGACCGTCAAGGACAGTTAGTACCCTTGAGACAGTTGAAAGAGTGCGCCTTGCAACAGTTCAGAGTCCTAGCCGACCAACTTAGAGATGTAATTTTTAAATGCTAAATTGTAAGTAATTTTATTCTGAAATTGCATATTGTGTACACTGTTTTTCCACTCATGAATACATTTTTTGCTCTGAATTGCCTGAGTACTCGTTATTTAGAAAAACATGCGTTTCTCGGTATTCACCCTGTATATATTAATGGATAATCGGATTAATTTAATGAAGGCATTCATAGACACTAATACGTATATGGATTAAATACATTGATAGAGTAATGGAACTAGGTCATCCTATTTCCTTGAGTAAAACTTCTTAAAAGAATTCGAAGTTTCAGTAAAACGTTCTTTAAGTCCTCAAACATCAAGATAATAATTATATCCATGCTACTGAATGAGGCACTAAATATCAACATTATATTTTCTCGGGTAAAAGGAATATTAAACCCCAAAACTGCATAATTACTTTAATTCAAGAGTCTTGAAAAATCAGGATTTAATAGGTGATTACCGAAGGAAAATGACGAAGAACAACATAAGAAAAATACCAACCTATCGTAAACAGAAAAACAAAAAAAGTAGAAGGTGAAAAACATGCGTTTCTCGGTAATCACCCTATATTTTTGTTTTCCAAGCATCGCTCTTGCCTCTTCTATGAATCTCACTGACCTTGGCTCCTGCAAACTTAGATCTATGAATAAAGCGTTCTACTGCTTTATTGAGTTTTCCTGAAGATGAAAATGGCACTCCTAAATATGTAGGGGAGGGTAGGGTAAAAGCGGGTAGTCGGGAGCAAAGCGGGTAGCTCCTCTTAGCCGATGTGTGTACTGCAGTCGGGCTGATAACGGAGCAACTACAATCCACCTTTGAAGAATAAGCAGCGGCCATTACGCCAAATCGATAGTCGCGCTTGTTTTTTGTCAGTGACAATAATTCAATTTTCGTGGAACCTGCTTATGATTTTGGTGGAAAAGGTTTTAGTCGGTACTGCGCTCCTATTCCAATTAGAATACAGGCATGTAGTTCCCTTAGTACAAGTTCTAATTAACTTTATTTTAGCACTAAGTAATTGTCTTTAGCGTTTGGTATGCCCAAATTACGCAATGTTTTATTATAACTCTATGTGCGGGGTAAAACCGAGTAGCAGCTATACCACGATTCTCGAAACATGAAAGTATAATTTTATCTAATTTTGTTTAATTATTTCACTGTAAAAGCATGTATAATGCCAAACAATATGATAAATCTTGCAACTGTGAATTTAATTTTTGAAATATATAATTGTTTTGAAATAGCTAAAAAGATTAATCTTGTTATTTGTTTATATTTTTACTTTATTTTTTTGGATTGTTCCCAAAAGGGAGGTTTCTTTTAATGCATCAAACAACATTTTTTATTAACAAAGAAACATAAATTTCATTAAATCTCTTTACATTTTAATTTTCCCATAAGAAAAACATATGTATCCGGGTTTACCCTACTAGTGGGGTAAAACCGGGCGAAATGACTTTTTTAAAAAAAAGTAGGGTAAAACTTCTATAAAAATTAAGATTTTGTTTTTGAAACTGTAGTAACGTTAAAAGATAAGTAGACTTTATTTCAACAAAACTTTTCTTATTTTTGGTAAAAATTGTGGTTTCTAGAAGCCTTCAAACCTTAGCTACCCGGTTTTACCCAACTTTCCCCTATATGTTTTTGTATATTCAAGTTGTTTGTTATTATAATATAATGATTTTAATTTCTTCATTTTCGGTGACCTGTGAAATACTAGGACTTTTGATTTCTCACCGTTAAGGAAAAATAATTATTGACTATTTGAAATTTCATTTGTATAGCATAAGGCAAGGCTTCCTTGACTCGTGAGGAAATTGAAGGCCGTGTCGTAAAAACACGAAATCAGCGAGGGTTTGATACACTCCCCCTTGGCTGTCTAAGGGTTAATAATCGATTGTCCCGTTGAAAAATCGCTAGTTGCGTAATCATTGTGAGTAGAGCTCTGAATGAAGGATAAAAGAAGGAGCGAGAGTGGCAATCGTCTAAAAGCCTTCCATCACATTTTTTTGTCTCTGTGGGAAGCCTCAGGGATAATGAACACAACTTCAACTGAGGTTGAGACAGCTTGCCTTCTTATAATTGTAACTCCTAGACTGTAATACAATAATTTTTCTGAGTACCGAATTAATATTGTGAGTGGGCACGATTAATGACCCCATTCAGTCATTAATTATACTTCCTTGTCCGAAGTAAAAAATATTTTAACCCCGAAAAATTTCGATTATCATATTTCAATGGAATTATAGGTTTTGGCACTCCCTGATTAAATTTTACTAGGTTTGGCGAACGTCTGTACGTATCAACTTAAAAAGTCCGCCACGCAGGGGCTGCGTAAACTAAGCAGATTTCCCACGTGAAGTTATACAATAGAGAAATCTCCATATGAGAGCCGAACAGTTACGGAAACGGCCGAACTAGGTTTTAGCTGGAAACTCACTCGTCCGTTTTCGCCTACATTAAATAAAAATGCAAATATCTCGGTTAATATTCAAGATAGAGAATAAATGTATAGAAAAATATTTATAGTATATTTAATTTGCAATAAGATTGGTTTTATACAATTGTTTGATCCGACGTTGCGTTTTTGTTATATTCACTCTTTTCGAAATCCTCACTAATGAGAGGGACTTTATTCCAACGAAAAGTCCGTCACGCAGGGGCTTAATTTACGCATTAAGCAGATTTCCCAAGTGAAGTTTTACAATAAAGAAATTTCAGAATAGAGAGTCAAACAGTTACGGGAACGTCCCGAACTAGCTCTTGACGGAAACTCACGACTAGACCCGAAGTTAGCCGATCTCATCTCAGAAGCTGAAAACAGAAAAATGCAAATATCTCGGTTAATATTCAAGATAGAGAATAAATGTATATAATATTATTTATAGTAAATTTAATTTGCATTAAGATTGACTCTATCCGACGTATAGTAACGGAGATATTTCAAATTTTCGAAATCCCCTCCCCCTCTACACCCCCTCTCCCACTGGTCTGATTTCAGCCATTAACGAACTTGATCTGTAGTTTTGCATAAAACTTATAAATATCGAGTTTTGTTACAATCAACCAAAAATTGCGACCGCTAGAGCGTTAACAGACATATATCTATATATATATAAAATTGTAACCTCTGTCTGTACATTGATTTTTTTCGCGAAATTTCACGATAACTTTTCGTTTCAAATGTCATAGTCAACATAACTGCATTTTGTTTCTTTGGTGTCTCTTTGTTTGTTTGTTTGTTTATTTGTTTGTTTGTTTGTTACCTTTTAACGCATAAACGGCTGAACCGAATTTTATGAAACTTGGTATGTGTATTACTACTAACCCAACTTAGACTTTAGGCTATATTAATATTCTCTGAAACGAACAGGAGTGGGGGTTATAAGGGAGGCCTGAAATTAAAAATAGCGATATTTCGTTTCCTATAGGTATTTTGGCAAATATGCATATAACAAAAGTGGTTTATTTTGTTATTTAGAGTAACTTTTGTTATATACACTTTTTTCGTATACCGAACTATAAAGGTGTTATACGCTAAAAATTATAGCGGGAGTCAACAATTTTATTTGGCACAAAGACTCAACCGAGCTAAATAAAACTCGGTATGTGTATTAGCACTAACGCCTTCCTTATAATAAGCCATACAAACATTTCTAGGGACGGGCAGGAGTGGGGGTTATAAGGGACGCCTGAAATTAAAAATAGTGATATTCCGTTTCCTATTGGTGTTTCGGCAAATATGCACATAACAAAAGTTGTTTATTTTGTTATTTAGAGAAACTTTTGTCATATACACTATCGTCGAATACCAAATTATAAAGGCGTTATACGCTAAAAATTATAGCGGTTGTCAAGAAAATTATTTGGCACAAAAGAGTCCACCGAACTAAATAAAACTCGGTATGTTTATTATCTCTGACACCTTAATTATCATAAGCCATACCAATATTTCTAGGGACGGGCAGGAGTGGGTGTTATAAGGGAGGCCTGAAATTAAAAATAGCGATATTTCTTTTTCTACTGGTTTTTCTGCAAATATGCACATGACAAAAGTTGTTTATTTTGTTATTTAAAGTAACTTTGGTTATATTCACTCTTGCTGTATAACATAAACGAGATATGCGTTAAACACTAAAGCGGAAGCCAACAATTTTGTTGAGCACAAACGATTGAACCGAATTTAACAAAACTTGGTATGCGAATTAGCATTAATTCTTCCATGATTATAAGCTACATTAAAATGTTTAGGTTCAAACGGGAGTGGGGGTTATAAGACAGGCCTGAGATAAAAATTCGCAATTTTCATTTTCTATTTTTTTTTCGGCTAACGTGCACATAGCAAAAGTTGTTTACTTTTGTTATTTAAAGTAACTTTTGTTGTATTCACTTTTGCCGTAAATGAAGTTAATACGGCATATACGCTAAAACCATAATGGGAGTCATTAATTTTATTAGTGCTTATTTAAGTGTTTTTAATAAATGCATATTATTACAAAATATGTTATGTTTTAGTCTTATGTGATAGTTGCAAGTATGATTCGGATTAGTGAGCTTATAAATCTCCGTCGCCTCCTCATTTATTTATTTATTTTCCCTATAAATTTGTTATTTATTTCTAATAGAATATAAACTATAAGAGCATTTCTGGTATTTAATATATACTCGATATGAATGTTTAAAGTATTACTATGTTGCAGGGGGGCTCTCTTTCCCTCATCTAGCTTTTTGAAAATAAATGAAATTATGTTTAGGGATCTATTATTTAGTTCCATAAGGGAGATAAATTATTAAAATAATATTCTGAATCAATATTCTAAGGAAAACAACGATGATAACGCTCCTGCGAGAGCGGAAATGGACGGGAGGTAATTGAGTTTAGTTATTTCCTGTGGAATGCTGCCACGACGGGAAGTGATTTCCACTGAGGCTTACTAATACGAATGTAATTTTATGTATAAAACTATGCTAATACTATATGTGCTTGGTTTGATTTTTGGCAGGAAATATGTTCATTATAGAAGATATTTAATTGTGATAAATGCTACCCATGATTATGGTCTGAATTATTCAAAAACCGTGAGTCAAAAGGTCGTGAGGGATAAATTAGGAACCCATTTTCATATATTCTTCAAAACTAAAATTTCTATTCTATTAACCCTGAAAGTTACACTTTAGGATTGGCTGTTTTGAAAAAAACAATACATCGTGGAGGGAAGTGCAATTGTACACATTGAAGTCTTGCTTTAAAAATACTATCATTATTCAGTCAGCAATGATTTCCCGGGCCTCGCTGGGTACCTTAGCTAATATATATATATATATATGTAGGGGCGTGCGGTAAGCTTTAGATGTAATAGAAAATGTCGGCACCAAAATGTAATGGCGGAAATCTTGTGTTAAAGGCAAGAAAAAGTTGGGAGAGAATTTAGACTGAAACATTTGTTATTTCTCATGGAGAGATGAGGGAAAAAGATAAATAAAGAAGACAAAGCAACTATGTGAGTTCTCTTAAGAATTAGGTATATTGAATAGTTAAAGATATCTCTATAACAAAACATGAAATGTAAGCATTAAACAAACGTTAAGAACTAATATGTTAAGAATTAGGGAAATTGAATAGTTAAATATATCTCTATAACAAAACATGAAATGTAAGCATTAAACAAACGTTAAGAACTAATATGTTAAGAATTAGGGAAATTGAATAGTTAAATATATCTCTATAACAAAACATGAAATTTAGGCCGTAAACAACATTTATGTACTAAGATGGCGGCCATAACTATACACACTAAATTAGCAGTGGGTCCTATAATATATATGAGTACTCATGCGATACTTGCGCACATAATGCTAGCATTATTAGGTCGTTAATAGCGGGAATCATGCACTTCCTAGAGATGATGCAGTCTGGTAGCGGTGATAAATCTGGATGGGCACGTGGCCAAGAAGGAGAAAGGCGGGAGCAGCAAAACCTGTTGACTCTAGTAGAGGTGATCATAGACTATCACGGGTGACTTCCAACTGCGGTTGTCTATGAAGCGGTCATCTGTGAAGCGGTTAACTATGAAGCGGTGATCTGTAGTGGATGAAGAGGGGTTAGGCACCCCTGGCCGTATGAACGGCCCCAGAGTCTGAGAGCAACTGACTCCAGTGAGCGTCTAAAAGCAACTGACTCTACCCTTGTTGCTGGCCGATGCCTTCTTGAACTGCATGTGTTTTTCCGCTGTAGCCACGGCCTTGGCGATATGCATGTGTGTGTGGCGGGTCTATAAACACTGCGAGCGCGGGAAGTTTAAAATTCAAACTGACGACTGAACATCCCCCCGCCCATGGCGCGATGAGCGGCATTATTGAGTAAGAAGAGGACACAGCTTGAAGAGGACGTTCCTTTGCATGAAGAACGTGGAGAGGGCGGTGAATCAGAAAATGTCCAGGCGTCAGCACATCCAAATCATGGAGGTCAGCAGAGAGGGGGGCAGCGGGGCAACTATTGAGGATGGCCTCAATGCTGACCAGTAAGGTGGTAAACTTTTCAAGGGAGAGAACCTTGGCGGGAAACTTTGCGGGTGAACATTTCTTCTTTGAGAAGCTCCTCCTTTGAATGTTTGGGGTGCGGCGGAAGTGACAGGATCTAATTCCCAAAACCTCTGAAGATCTTTATTTAGTTAACATTTCATGCAGCGGAGAACGTTTTCACAAAAGATTGTGAGGTAGCTTCGATGGATTTCTCAAGCGGTGAGTCAAGTATGCGTTGCAGTGAAACTTGAGCGGGCATGTTTTCTAAGGCGGATTGTAAGGCGGATTTTCCCTTTGAGGATTATTCTCCGTGCGGCGACGACGACTGTTCTTCTTGCGGATGGTCTTGCCCTCGTTATCCTGGACTTCTGGGGCCCAACTGATGCGGCGCGGATAAGATGGGAGACAACACTGCTTCAGGAGACACCAACCCAAATTGGTCATGAAAGCAAGAGGGCCACCTTTAGAGGGATGAATGATAGCGGTCTTACAAGGATATGTGCAACAAGATCGACTTCAAACAGCATGTCAATGGGAGCCGGGCAGTCAAACTTAGGATCAGCGAAGGAGAGGCCATGCAGATATTTCCAGGGCCCAATATCAAACGGTTCAGCAGGCATAGTGGAGCAGATGGACTCAATAACGAAGAACTGTGCGGTGATCATTTTATCTGGCGACACTGGAAAGGAAACAGCAATGTAGCCAGGGCAGCTGACTCCCACAGGGTCACCCAATCCGTGAACATCCACTTGGGACGGAATGATGGCCGAGCCTAAGCGGGAAGCGGCGCTCTGAGTGACGAAACTGGCCTGGCTGCAGGAATCAACAAGGGCTCTAAACATGTGCAGAGCGGGAAGAACATTTGAGAGAGATCTGTGCTGTGGGAAGAATAGAAAGCGGGCAATGCTTCGATGAACCAGACAACGAAACAGAAGGAAGAGACCGGAGTATAATGGGCTTAGATGTGGACGGAAACCATTTTTCAGTTGGGGCGGGAACATCCTGTGAGCGTTCATGGAGCGGAGAATCCTTTAGCGGTGCAGCAGAAAAGCATGAAGGTCTAATCGGTAGCTCTCAGTAAGACTAGATGATGCGGGAAATAACTTTAGAGGAGGCAAGAGTTGTGCCAGAGAGGGGTCTGAAGGTCCGAATTGCGGGAGTCATTGAGGAGAAAAGTCCGGGGAGTGATGATGGCAGGAAAGCTAAGGATCATTAGTGCGATGGGGCTTATACAAGTTCCTCTCCGCATAATAGACAGATGTTTGCTGAGAATCGTTGAAAGAAGGGGATGATCGTGAGCTGCGGGAAGCCTTAGATGATGATTCTTGATCATGCCTGGGAGGTGGGCAGTGCCTTGCCGGTGGAGAGGGTGACTTCTTCTGTGTGGTGGAAAGATGCCTTTGCCTAGAATAGCGGTGCGGGAACGACGGGGAAGGTTCCAGACTAGGCGTTGAAGGTGGGGAAGTGGAACTGTCTGAAGAGCGGGTAGCATTGAGATTAACGCCCTCATGGATGAGGGTGTGATGAGAGCGGTGGCATATTCGGCAGCGGCTTGAAGATTTGCTGTGTCGAAACTCCGTGGTTCCCCATGCAGTTATAGCATAACTGCAACTTTTAATAGCACTGTAGTGCGAGGCAGCAGACAACCCCTAGAATTCTGGACATTGATAAATGCTATGGACTTGGCGGCAATAAAAACATTTGGTAATAGTAGCGAACGCCTTCAAAAATCGGTTGCCGCGGGGCGGTGGAGAGCTTGGTGGGTTCGAAGCGGTAGGCCGGAAGCGGGGAGAGGATGTATCCTTGCGAGGAGCGGGTACTTCTTTAAGATTTCTCTAAGGTGTAGATACATTAGCTATGGCACTCAATGTTTGTTTACATTGTTCACCAAGTCGGAGAGAGAGCGGGAAAATCTTCAAGGTAAAGAAAACTGAATTCCTTTTTGAGAATGGGCATCTAAGCCCCTGAATGCAATAAAGAAAGTGATGAAGTCAGCTAGAGCGGGAACATTTAAATTTTCTAACTGCTGTGCTTGTTCCGAAAACACTTTAAGAAAGCCTTTCAATTGTGAAGAGGAAGCATGTGAAATTGGTTGACAGTCCAGCATTTCTTGAGAGTTGATGAAGCCAAAGCGACGCGGTTATCATATTTTTTCAAAAGAGTGGTTCATGCGAGCTGCTAGTTGGTATCGAGGTTTGAAATTCCGCTAAAATGCGGAAAAGGAACATGAAGTAAGTGGTGAGCATTTAAATTTGCGCGGGCATTTGAAGAGCAGGGTGGAGGGGATGATCCAGGAACATGAGATAGGTGGTGAGCATTTAAATTTGCGCGGGCATTTGAAGAGCAGGGTGGAGGGGATGAGACAACTGTCTCGCCAATGGCGGCTACAAGTAACGCATGTGAGCTCTTGATATCTACAATTTTGGCGGTTAAATCACTGGGAAGCGTATCTTCCTTTTCTATGTATTCCTCTATTAAACCCAGATGAAAGTTATCAGCTTGCTTTACAATTGTTTCTAATCGGGCTGATAATGCGGCAGCAAGTTGATTATCTTTCACCTCTATAGCGTTTCTACATTGATCACTAAGCAGACTAAATTGCTCTAACAATGAGCCGAGATAAACTTTATTTATTGACCCTTTTGGGCTTGTAGCGGTTCTTGAGTGTTTGGTTTTTGGACCCATATTGAAGATGAACCTTTATACAAAATATAAGAAATAAAGAACAACAATTATACAATGATATAAGAAAATAAAGAAATGAAATGTGCACTTATAATTAACTTAGAACTCAAATAGTTGGTTTTGCGGTGAACTTTTATAATTCAATTAATCTTGTAATAATACTTAATAAACTTTTCCGGATAAACACTTCCGGTTAATGAACACTTCCCGGGTTACTCGGCACCAAAATGTAGGGGCGTGCGGTAAGCTTTAGATGTAATAGAAAATGTCGGCACCAAAATGTAATGGCGGAAATCTTGTGTTAAAGGCAAGAAAAAGTTGGGAGAGAATTTAGACTGAAACATTTGTTATTTCTCATGGAGAGATGAGGGAAAAAGATAAATAAAGAAGACAAAACAACTATGTGAGTTCTCTTAAGAATTAGGTATATTGAATAGTTAAAGATATCTCTATAACAAAACATGAAATGTAAGCATTAAACAAACGTTAAGAACTAATATGTTAAGAATTAGGGAAATTGAATAGTTAAATATATCTCTATAACAAAACATGAAATGTAAGCATTAAACAAACGTTAAGAACTAATATGTTAAGAATTAGGGAAATTGAATAGTTAAATATATCTCTATAACAAAACATGAAATTTAGGCCGTAAACAACCTTTATGTACTAAGATGGCGGCCATAACTATACACACTAAATTAGCAGTGGGTCCTATAATATATATGAGTACTCATGCGATACTTGCGCACATAATGCTAGCATTATTAGGTCGTTAATAGCGGGAATCATGCACTTCCTAGAGATGATGCAGTCTGGTAGCGGTGATAAATCTGGATGGGCACGTGGCCAAGAAGGAGAAAGGCGGGAGCAGCAAAACCTGTTGACTCTAGTAGAGGTGATCATAGACTATCACGGGTGACTTCCAACTGCGGTTGTCTATGAAGCGGTCATCTGTGAAGCGGTTATCTATGAAGCGGTGATCTGTAGTGGATGAAGAGGGGTTAGGCACCCCTGGCCGTATGAACGGCCCAGAGTCTGAGAGCAACTGACCTCAGTGAGCGTCTGAAACCAACTGACTCTACCCTTGTTGCTGGCCGATGCCTTCTTGAACTGCATGTGTTTTTCCGCTGTAGCCACGGCCTTGGCGATATGCATGTGTGTGTGGCGGGTCTATAAACACTGCGAGCGCGGGAAGTTTAAAATTCAAACTGACGACTGAACAATATATATATATATATATATATATATATATATATATATATATATACATATATATATTTAATTCTGAACGGACCTCATTTTCGTCATCGATGGACATTTGAAGACATTTTTCGAAAATCGCGTCATGAGTACGACGTCAATAGCTGATTTCCCTTAAGGGAAATCTGCTAAAAAGAAATCCATAAAACTTCAAGCGAACAATTTTCAAATTACTATATTCCCAAACGTTTAGATTAATACTTTTAGGTTTAAACTATTAATTGAAAAAATACTTATACTTTCACTCCTTATCTAATAAAAACAGTCCGTCACGCAGGGGCTGCGTAAACTAAGCAGATTTCCCTCGTGAAGTAATACAATAGAGAAATCTCCATACAAGAGCACAACAAATACGGCAAAAATCCGTTATCGGCCCAAATTTAATAAAAATGCAAATATCTCGGTTAATATTTAAGATAGAGAATAAATGTATAGAACAATAGTTATAGTAACTTTAATTTGCAATAAGATTGATTCTATACAATTTTTCGATCCGACGCATAATAACGGAGATATTTCAAATTTTCCGAAAATCCCCCCTGGAAACCCCCTCCCACCACCCACAGGTCCGATTTCAGCCAATAACGAACTTGATCATCCTATTTACAAAAAACGATAAAATACCAAGTTTGGTAAAGATCAAACAAAAATTCCGACCGCTAGAGCGTTAACAGTCAAATATATATATGTATATATATATATATATATATATATATATATATATATATATATATATGTATGTATATATATATATATATAAAATTTTGAACGGACCTCATTTTCGTCATCTCATGGGTAGGATCGATGGACATTTGAAGAAATTTTTCGAAACTCGCGTCAAGAGTAGGACCTCAATAACTGGTTTCCCTCAAGGGAAATCTGCTAAAAAAATCTTATACAAGGATCAACGAAATTTGCGTTTTTTCTAAGGTCCCTAGAATGTAGGAAATATATTTCAGTTTCTAATAATATTTCTCTCTGACATCCGACATAAAACCTGGTTGTCTTGAGAATAAGGTCTCATAAAGAAAACTAAGTGAAAGTTAAATGGAACAAGATTAATAATGCCATTATGTTGTCATGTTAAAAATAAAGCTGAAGATATAGTGCTCTCTAGTACATAGAACATTTTTTTTATTTTAGCCCTTATAAGCCAACTCCCACCCCATTCACTAGTCTACTACTATTCTGGCCGTTGACGAACGAAGATTAAATGTGTAAATTTTAAGGAAATTTTGTAATGTTAGCAGCATCTATGGCCCATTTTTTGAAAGAAAACCCGCCAATAACCATTTGCTTTTTCATATTAAGCTTTATCGAAGGAATAAAAACTGTGTGCAGTGCCTTTCAATGTTTTTTTATAGGCCCACTTTTATAACGAAGATCGTCAATGTAATACTTAATAAAGGTAGAGATGCTGGGATGTTAACTTGTTTGTGAATGAAAAAAAATATAAGGCGTAGATATCAAGGAGGCAAAACTGCATTTTAAAAGTTGTGCCAGCTGTTGAAAACAAGGAAGAAGAGAAAAATAGCAAGACAAAAGAATCCGTCTCATAGAGGGCAACGTAAACTATCTTCTAATCTATGTTTATAGTAGAGGGGAGCGTAAATATTTACCTACAAGCTCTGTTTTTGAGAGCCAATAAATCCCCTAATTCACTAATAAACCAATTCAAGGGTCTCGTCAAAATAGCAGGAGCAAACAACTCTTGTAGATGATTTTATTCCGCTTGGACTAGCCAGGGAATGATTTATCAAAGAGTTAACCCTCGAATGTCAGCAATAACTTACCTTACATTTAGACCAGAGAGAAGATATAGATGAAATGAGTTTCTAACAATAAACAGATCTGTCTCGATCCGAAACGATAAGAGTAAATTTCACATAACACAATAAATAATTGACCATTGCATTGTTAGCCTTTGTTTATAAAGTGATACGGTAGAGGATGGTTGGGTATCGGCTGTAATATAGATTCTTAATTCTTCAAATAAAGTAGTTTATTGAGTGTACTGACAGTCAGTTCTGAAAAAGGGGACCAATGATCCCCGAAACTGTTAGCACACTCAATAAAATTCTGTATTTGAAGAATTTGAATCTATATTTTAGCCGATACCCAACCATCCTATACCATAAGTCAATAAATAATTGCTAAAAGCAACTATTAAAAATTTCTTATATGTGTTAATACATCAAATAATTCCATAAATACGAAATAAGCTACTATAAAACATAAATTATCATCAGCAATAATATTATATAAGCCTTAAAATAAAAAAATAGAAAATCACGGAAATAACTATTATTTAAATGAATATTCTTGACGACCACCGTAGGATCTGTCTAGTCACGGCCTATTGTCAGGTTTGCCGGCGTTTCGGTATAATTTGTTACCTTTATCCAGGCCTACAATATCACAAATATTATTGCATCCGGAAATCCATCACCAATTTGGTAGAACCAATTCATCACAACTAATCTGTTAATTCTGACTCCATAATTTTATGAAATAAAAAGTTTACTAAATGAAAACAAACCAAAGAGATAGTAATGAATATATATATTGCTCTAATATTTACAAAAGGGAAAAGGGTGGAAGCCGAAAGGTTTACAGAAATATTTTAGGATCTCAATAAATCAGTGGCGGGAGGGGGGGGGAGAGAGTTACTGAAAACGCTGAAATCAAAAAAAGTACGAATAACTCACTTAGTACTTGAGTTATTTATTTATTTATTTACGTCCACGTTTTGCAACTAAGGCTAATTGGGAAGTACTTGAGTTACGAAAAAATGCATAGAACAACAAATTTAGAACGTTAATAGTTTAACAAGATTGATTCTATATCATTTTAGACAAATTTACAATTAATAATGGACATATTTTGAATTTTCGAATTCCCCTCCCTCTCTAAAACCCCACTATTTCTGCTAATCAAATTTAGTTGGAAGAGATTACTGCCGTAGGAGCAGGCTTCCTTGATAACTGCCTTTTAACTGAGTAAGTCATATTCTTCGTTTAATCACTGCCAAAATCGATATTTAAGCGTTTCATGCAAAGTGAATATCAAGTTCTTTAACAGATGAAATCGGACTGGGTGGAGAGGTGGTTAATAGGGAGGGTTTCGAACATTTGAAATAGTATTATTATAAGCCAGAGCGATAAATTGCATAGAACCAATATTATTGAAAATTTAAGAAAATAGGAATAACTCACTTTGTACTTGAGTTACGAGAAAATGCAAAGAACAACAATTTTAGAACGTTAATAGTTTAACAAGATTGATTCTATATCATTTTATGATCCAAAAAATAATAATGGGCATTTCTGCTAATCACAGATATGATCTTTAGTGTTGAATAAAATGGTTAAATATCGAATATGGTACAGATCAAATGAACATTTTCGAAACAAGCCTAACGCCTAAATTGAGACGTCAAGGCACATCGAATTTGCATGTGCCTAACGAAGGGCCCATGGAAACAATATTTAGAATTTAAGCTTAGAATAAAGAGGTTCATGTTTTAACAGCTTATTGCTATTAGGACATGCGTAGGAGTAGAGGTTTACTAAAGGCTGAACTGACTAAAAATTCCAAATACCTCGGTTAATATTAATCTTAGAGAAAATACGTATATAATAACATTTATAGACAATTTAATTTACAATAAGATTAGTTATATACACTTTTTCGATCCGATGTATAATAACAGAGAAATTCCGAATTTTTGAATTTCTCCTACTCTAAACCTTAAACCGTTAACGAACGTGATCTTTACGTTGGCCTAAAACGCTTATATATCGAGTTTAGTAATGATAAAACAATAATTAAATTATAATGATAAAAGGCCGCAAGAGGGATTTCTCAAACAAGTGTCTTAAAAATGAATCTTAACTAAATAGTTTTAGTGTAACTCTTTGCCGAATTCACGTGATTAAAAAAAAAAGGAGTTGGTGGACAATCACGAAGAAAATAGTAAACATTTTGATAAAAACATCCGAAACTTGGCTACCAATTTATATAATTTTTATTTATCTATTATATAAAACATAGTTTTATTTTAGGTAGCCTTCTTTTTATAACAAATGTTATAAAAGGAAAAGCTAAATTAAAAACAAAGAATATTTAATTTTATTTGGCACAATATAATTGTATAAGTATGTGCAAACATTAGTTAATCAAATTAACAACTAAGAGAGAAAAAATAGTATAAATTTCTTAGAATTAGTAAGTAATATTATTAAAATTGTTACATATAAGTATAACAGAAAATGTAAAATAAAAATGAAAAGGGAATTAATTTTGTATTACATTGAGAAAAAAAGTGCTAATTCATTGATATTTATTTTGATTCCTAAATGTGGCTCATTCACTCAAATTTTAAAAATTCTGCCTCTCCTTGTCCGGAAATACTTTATGAAGAAATAGTCTGTCAATATTTATTTAGAGCGTAAAAACTTTAAAGATGTATGGCATAGCGTCAATCTGAACGGGATCATTAATTTGCTGGGCGTTGATGGCTCTGTATTTGTAAACAAATCGTGATTTACATCCATTTAAATAGGATCAATTACACAAAGAAGAAGCTAAAAATACTGAAACGCCACTGGAGCTCTTTATAGACGTCTCAGTTATAATTCAATGTTACTACAAACAAGAAATTATGTTTCATAAATGTTTACTCATTTATTTATTAGTTTTTATTTCATATGTGTTATCTAAGCTGACTTTCGAAATTCAAGTGTGAATGTAGAAAATTTAAAAGTGAATGAATAGATATTAAATGAGACATAGTGTTGGAAGGAATGATACTTATATTTTATGGCAATTGAGAAGTTAGCAAAAGCTGTTTAGTTAATAGTTGTATCTCTATCGATAAACTCATTAGCAACTTAATAAGTCGGCTTAGTTTTGTAAATAAGGTGTTTGGCTTTTGCAAGAAATTGAATATAACAATTCACAGGTAAATTATTACTAATTTGGTACAAATCCTCAGCCTCGTGCGTGGGTTTTACGAGTAAGCTTATATTTGTGAACATGCATACTGAAGATAACTTTAAAGAACTCATTGTAAACTACGGCAGGCCGGAGTTCCACTAGTAACTCGGTTAAATCTTTGGTAGAATCACACCTCCCCAACTAACCTTCCTTCATTCTGACTCCATAATTTGAATAAAGTAAAAGCCCGTCACGCATGGGCTGCGTAAACTAAGAAGATTTCCCAAGTGAAGGTTTACAATAGATATATAACAAGTAACACTATCGTGAATGCTCAGTAAATGTTAATAATCACTACAGCGGAAAACGGCTGAATTGTAAACAAACTGACCGGAAAGACAAACAATTAATGAAATATATCTGAATATAACATATTAATTTTATAGAAAACAATTTACTAAAGCTAGTGGTGTAATTTGTAATGAATCAGAATCAATTTTATTTCAATCACTCAAATTTTAGTAATTCAAAAACAAAAGAAGGGGGGGGGGGGGTTCAGAACGTATTTGCATATATCTCACAATGTAAAATTTCAATGAAAACAATATTTGGTATTTAGGCTTCAATTAATATGTTTTATTATATAACAGAGCATTATTTATGCAACACTAGTATAAGTGAAGGTTTACTGAAGGATAAAAACTGAAAAATTCAAATATCTCGGTTAGTATTCAAGATAGAGAAAACATGTATATTACAATATCTATAGTAAATTTAATTTTCAACAATATTGATTCTATACACTTTTTCGATCCAACTTATAGTAACGGAGATATTTGGAATTTTCAAAATTCTCCTCCTCTAAACCCCCCCCCCTCCCCCTGGTCCGATTTCAGCCATTAACGACTTGATCTTTCTTTATACATAAAACGACTAAATATCGAGTTTGGTAACGATCAAACACAAATTGCGACCGCTAGAGCGGTAACAGACAAATATATAGATAGATATGTATATAGATATAAATACAGTTTTGAACAGACCTCATTTTCATTATCTCCTAGGTAGGATCGATGGACATTTGAAGAAAAATTCCAAAAATCGCGTCATGAGTGCGACCTCAATAGCTGATTTACCTTACTAATTGGATAGAAAATAATGAATATATAATGCTGATATTTACAAATGAGAACAGGTGGGGGGGGGGGGGTTGAATGTTTAGAGATCTATGTTAGTAAGTTAATAAATTTTTAAATGGAGACTATTGCAATTGTTGTGAGATGGTTCTGATGATGACGGCGATGTGGAGAAAAGGATGAAATGAGGCAAAGGCTATAAACCATATGGAAACTGTAAATTGCAATCATGTTTTCTCCAAAAGTTAATAGGTAATTTCAACTTATTCAAGTTAGGCGTTCGTTTTTAGCAGATTTCCCTTAAGGGAAATCAGCTCTTGAGATCTTACTCATAACGCGATTTTCGAAATTTTTCTTCAAATGTCCATCGATCCAGCCGAGGAGATGACGAAAATGAGGTCCGTTCAAAACTGTATATATATATATATATTAGCAATTGTTGTTTAATTGTTACCAAACTCGATATTTAATCGTTTTACGTAAAAAGAATGATCATGTTTTTTAACGGCTGAAATCGAACCCAGGGGGTTGGGGGGGGGGTTTCGAAAATGTGTGATATCTCCGTTACTATAAGTCGGATCGAAAAATTCTATAGAATCAATCTTGTAGCAAATTAAATGTAATATAATCATTGTTATATGCATTTATTCCCAATCTTGAATATTAACCGAGATATTTGCATTTTTCAGTTTTCAACCTTCAGCAAACCCCCACTTCTACTCATGTTACATAAACAATACTCGGTTATGTAATAAACCACATCATTCAAAGCTTAAATACCAAATATTGTTTTCAAGAGACATTATAATCTAAATGAAATACATGCAAATTTGTTCTGGTGACCCCTCCCTTCTTAAGTTTTTCTACTACTTAAATTTGATTGATTGAGATCAAAATTATTCTGATTCATTATAAATTACAGTACTAGATATAGTAAATAGTTTTCAACCAAATTAATACGTTATATTCAGATATATTACAGTAATTGTTTTTCTTTCCGGTAAAAAGTTGGCAGAACTGTTTGTTTACATTTCAGATGCTTTCCGTCGGGAGGTTTCTTATCATCATATTCACGGTGGTGTTGTTTTAACTGTGTGTAAATTTATCTGTTGTTAAACTTCGTGCGGGAAATCTGCTTAGTTTATGCAGCCCCCGCTTGACGGACTTTTGCCGCTGTTATACATTCTAAGAACTGGCTAGCCCCTCATTGTGTCTTCGGAGAAGGTGAGAGCTGGAACAAGGACTAGAGTTGAGTGAGAGTTTTGAGTATTCAGTGCACAGCCTTCCTCAGAAATGTCCGTCTTTCTGATTCTGGCAGTTATCGCGGGCATGACCTGGCCTTTCCAGGGTGTCAAGTTCAAGTTCTTAGGAATCACTAGACCCGTTTTCTTTTCTGATAAATTTTAAATCAAACAACAAATCCGGCATTGCATTTAATTACAAGCAACAAAAAATGAGTTTTATTTCGCTTTATCAAAGAGGAAAGTTTGAGCTTATGTTATCAAAAAATTTTGTCTCACATAAAGAAAGCAATACAAAATGGCTGTCTTAGTCACAATTTTAGCAGATTTCCCGTAAGGGAAGTCAGCTACTGAGGTCGATTTTTGAAAAAAATCTTCAAATGTCCATCTATCCTACCCAGGAGATGACGAAAATGATGTCCGTTCAAAACTATATATATATATATATATATATATATATATATATATATATATATATATATATATATATATATTTGTTAACGCTCTAGCCAATTTTTTATAATTGTCACCAAACTCTATATTATATAAGTTCGTTAACGGCTGAAATCGGACCTGTGGGAGGGGGGGAGGGGTTTAGAGGGGGGGAATTTAGAAAATTTTAAATATCTCCGTTACCCTACGTCGGATCGAAAAATTGTACAAAACCAAATGTACTTTTTTGCTCTATCTTGATTATTAACCGAGGCATTTGCATTTTTTTGGTTGTCGGTCTTCAGTAAAGCCCCACTCCTACTCGCGACATATTGTCAGTAAGGTGTTATATTATGAAGCACATTATTTAAAGCCCAACAATACCAAATATTGTTCTCATTGAACCATTACGTTATGAGGTATATGCAAATGCGTGACGCAGGTGGGAAATCTTCTTAGTTAATGCAGCCCCAGCGTGACGGACGTCTTCTTTTCGGTGAGAGGCTGATAGACCTGTTTTTTTTTATATTTCAGACGCTTTCCATCCGGATGGGAAAGATTTCTTATTTCCGTTTGTATTTATTCCCTTACGGTGGTTTGTGTTACCAGTAGGTAGATTCATCTATTATTAAACTTTACGAGGGTAATCTGCTTAGTTTACGCAGCCCTTACGTGACGGAATTTTAATTATATTGAGTGTTGATGGAATAAATCCAGCTAGCGAGGAGTGATCAGAACCCAGCACGGCAGATAAGGTGTATAAGGTTTCGAACTTGGGATTAATTCAAAAGATAAAAGCAAAATGTCTACACAAGAAAGCTTATCTTCTCAAGTAGAAACGTACAAAAGATATGGCTAGGCTCGAATGTAGCAGACAGTCAAAGACAGGAGCGGAAGAGATGCAATGAATGGCAAGAGAATCAGATAGAACATGTCTCAAGGGGTCTAGACACACTCATTGAAGGTGGACAATTCTTCATTAGCCGTTGTACGGGGTGATATGCAGTGGATAATAGAATGAACTATTAAACTATACCAGATATTAGTAACGATCTTACAGTTCAAACAAACACACTCACTCACACAAATTATGAATCAGAATCTAAATCCCCCTCCCCTGGTCTGATGACATCCATAACCAAACTTGATCTTTACTTTTCCATGGAACCTTTAAAAATCGAGTTTGGTATCAAGCAAACCAAATTCGTGACCTCTAGAGTGGTAACAGACAAATCTCTCTCTCTCTCTCTCTCTCTCTCTCTCTCTCTGTCTATATATATATATATATATATATATATATATATATATATATACTGTAAATAGTTTTGAAAGGACCTCACTTCCACCATCACTTTCCTGGGCAGGATCCATGGGCATTTGCAGAAATATTTCGAAAATCGCGTCATAAGCACAACGACAATAGCTGATTACACCTAAGCGAATAGAATAGAATATATATTTATTTGTTAAAGATTTACATCTTGTACAAATTAAATAAACAAATAACAATTATGTCTTTTTAAACAAATAATTATATCCATGTTCTAGAGATCAACAATAATATTACAATAAAAAAAACAATATAGTGTAAATATTAAAATATAGTACATAAAAACATTCTATAAACCCTTTTCCGTCTTAATATAACATTTAACTGGAGTGTGGTCCATCAGCACTTATAGATTCCTGAGTATTGCATGCTGACGTGATGAAGCAGTAAATCTTGTGCAGTTCTTCGAGGCTATCGATACTAAGTATCTCTTTGATTTTATGCACATCGCTGACTGCTGAGGAAAATGCTTGTAGATATTTATTTCTGTCTTCGATGAGCTTCTCACAGTAGAGAAGTAAGTACATGTGACAGGCTATTAGGGATGACCTGATTTTAAGAAGTGTAAGGTTCCTGAGCTTTGAATGAGAAAGTTTTGTTTCGTGATTGAAGTTTGGTGAACTCTGAGCTTGATACTCTTAATTGGCTAACAGATCTTAGCTTTTTTATGAGTGTCTTAAATGTCAGGTAGTTCTCTGGACTGGATATTAGAGCTGGATGTAGTTCTGAAGATCGGGTTACTTTAAGAATTTGTAGCTCGGTGGAAATCAAGTTTTTTAAATTTTCTAAAATTTCATTTTTGTATTTCAATATTTCGTTCTGACAAACTTAAGTAAACTCCTTTCCGGAGCCATAGTGATTAGCTATTGATCTGACTTGTGTGAACCAATTAAAGATTGTATCAAAATTGTTCCTATCCAGGGAAATTAGACTATTGACGCAAAGCCTTGGCAACCTCTCTTCCGGCATGAGTGACAATTTGGACCAATAGTTAATAACCTTCTTCATAACTCTGAGCCTCAAGGGGTTCCGGCCTGTCTCTAGGCGCACTATGTAGTTGGCAGTACTCCTCGGCCAGCTAAAAAGTTGTTTCAGGAATCTAGATAGCTTAGGCGATTACACCTAAGGGAAATCTGATAAAACAAAAATAATGAAAAATATGCTGTAAATCTTCACCGGTTTATGTTTCATTATTATTATTATTATTATTATTTATTAACGTCCACTTTTTGCAACTTAGGCTAATCGGGACGGGAAATGTCTGTTATTTTATATATGTCTGTATGTTTCATGGTCTGATACTTATTTTCGATAAATACCAGTAACAAATGGCAGGATTGTATTTAAGTACACGGGTTGCCAATGAAATTAATTGAGACGCGATGAAATATAGCTCTGTTCAAAAGGTTAAGGTACAATTAAATTTCAAATAGATACCTATGCAAATGAGAATTTAAGTAGGATGGGAGAGCTAATGTCTTCAGCCCCGATTTAGCGATACCATAGAAAATTAAATGACACAGGTAAAAAAAAAAAAGTCCGTCACGCAGGGGCTGCGTAAACTAAGCAGATTTCCCACGTGAAGTTTTACTCTCATCCGTTATCTGCCCCGATTTCATAAAAATGCAAATATCTCGGTTAATATTCAAGATGGAGATTAAATATATATAGCAATGTCTATAGTATATTTATTTTTCAATAAGATTGATTCTGTACAATTTTTCGATCCGACGTATAGTAACGTAGATATTTCGAATTTTCGAAAATCCTCCCCTCTAAACCCCCCTCCCACTGGTCCTATTTCAGCCGTTAACGAACTTGATCTTTCTTTTTACATAAAACGACTAAATATCGAATATGGTACCGATCAAACAAAAATTGCGACCGCTAGATCGGTAACAGACAAATATATAGATAGATAGATAGATAGATCTATATATATATATATATATATATATATATATATATATTTACAGTTTTGAACGGACCTCATTTTTGTCATCTACTAGGTAGGATCGATGGTCATTTAAAGAAAAATTTCGAAAATTCCGTCACGAGTACAACCACAATAGCTGATTTCCCTTAAGGGAAATCTGCGAAAAAGTAGTTAAATGCGATTAATTAGGACTAGGGTTACACATATATATATATATATATATATATATATATATGTCTATATATATATATATCAGGCATAGGTCATACAAATATATATATATATATATATATATATATATATATATATATATATATATATATTTGTATAAGTATTTGAACTTTGCTAATACACAGAACTAGATTGCGATTCAGATTGAATGTTCCATTAAGACTTCTTAATAAAATTATCTTCTTCGGTAATATAAAAACGGGATTCATCTTAATTGAGTTTTATGTTGAGTAAAATTTTAACAGGGATAGGAACTTAGGCATTTCCAAGTTTGTAGCATTACTTAACAGTTAACAAAAGTTAAGAGTTACAAATGGTTTTGAAATGTGTTTTCTCGTTTACCTCGTCATTAATCCTCGGGATGGTGGGCCGCGGTACCTGAGCCGTATTTTAGCTACTTGCTTCTATATTCGCTTTACTACTTTCAGGATTTCTTCCAACCGCCTTCCGTAAAAAATAAATCTTTTGCGAGTACAAATGACGGGAATTCATAATTTTCATATTGCCCCCGCCAGAAGTTGGTTCAAAACATAAATATTTCAGCAACAATTATATTATACATAGCAAGCAGTAATAGGAATAAATTAGAAGAAAAATATCCCCAAATGAACCGATCAATAGTTATTTTATTTAAATGTGACGTATTTTGGGCTTCAGTCGAGATCCGTAAGGAAAAAGAATTATAAATTCGGAAAATATGCGAGATTGACAACTAAATTAAAAGGGATTTTCACAAATGAAAACTTGTTGTTACAAAAATTTTAGGGTTGCATAAGACATAAATCAATATCACCCCGAACATTAAAAAAAATAGAATTTCTTATATATATCCTATATATTTGTCGCAGCTCTCTAAATTGCATTAAGTAATGTTTTAATCATTTTTCTCAACTCAAACTTCAAAATAGTAAGAGCTTGCTAATTATAAAAATCATAAACCTAGTAGTAAACTAAATATTCATATATCGAATTAAACGATACAAATTCAATTATTCATCCTCAAACAAACTCCATTGGAATCAAAATTGTAGATTAGGATATTTAATAATGTATTGTTCTGTTTCTGAGAAAATTATTATGATCTTCTTATTCAATTTCCACGTAATAATATACTATGTAAATATAAATATGCTATATGAACTATAGTATATATAAAACACTATTTCAAAAAGATGTCTTATATATTTGTTGCAGCTCTCTATATTGTGTTAAGTAATATTTTAATAACTATCTCAACTCTATAGGGGGTATTATTTTAGTATTCAGAAGGTGTTCCCTATAAATAAATAAAATCTTGATTCCAAATAATAAAGATTATTGTATTTTCATAAATGTTAAAGGAGAAAAATAATAATACAACTTTAGAATTATGAACACCGAAATATATAAATGAATTACGGTCCGTCAAATAAAGTGAGAGGTTAATGTGAGGCTATCCTGCTGGCCGAGTTGGAGCAGAAAACAAAAGCTTGGAAGGATGCTTTCTTGCTGGCCGGTATCTATGTAAAATATAATTGTTTTTACTCACGATACCGACTCATGTTTTTAAACTTCTTTTGGTCAATCCTGCTTCTTTTCAGTTGTGCTGGCTTGATGATGATGAGGTGGTGCTCGGCTGTTGTAGTTCGCAGATATAATAAGCTAAAAACAACAAACAGCGGTCTCCTCATGCAGTACACTAGCAACTGGCTGTCTAAACTTTTATTATAAGCGTTAGGTTAAGTGGTAACTAGGGGCAACGCCACCCAGCTGCTACACCACTCCTCCCTCAGTGACGGAGTCACAGAATTTCACATTTCTTTTTACCAGTCTTCCTGTTCTGGTCCTATAACCTGGAATTTCCGTTGGTTTGCGTTGGTTTTGGGTGTGCAGAATCTTCTTGTGACGGCTGTAGGTCGATCTTCCCGCTGGTCGTGGATTCCTCAGCAAATAGGTAGGCTGGTTTCACGCGATCTATGGAAACTACAACTTCCTTGTCCCTGAGCAGAATCACGAAGTTCTTTTCACTGCGCTTGACAACTCTATGAGGCCCAGAGTAGGGTGGCACTAACGGTTTTCGGATCGCATCCTCTCTTAAAAACACGTGAGTGCAACTCTGGAGGTCTTTGTGTTGAAATGTTTTACTCAGATAATTCGCTCTGGCGTCAGCTGGCTTCATGCGCTTTAGGTCGTCTTTAAGTTGTTGCAACGCTAGTATGGGTTCCTGTTGAGAAGTACTGTCTTCCAGCATTTCGCCCGGTAATCTTAAGGGTTGTCCATACAGTGCTTCTGCAACGCTGGCTCCCAAGTCTTCCTTAAATACTGCCCTAAGACCAAGTAGGACAGAGGGCAAAACCTTGGTCCACCTCTCAGATGCCAAATGAGCCATTAAAGCTGCTTTGAGGCTTCTGTGCCAGCGTTCTACGCAACCATTCGCTTGGGGGTGATATGCCGTTGTGCGTTTCTTGTCTGTGCCAAGAATGATGGTAAGGCGTTGAAAAATTTCAGCTTCAAATTGACGACCTTGATCTGTGGTTAGCCTTACTGGTGTTCCAAAGCGAGCGACCCAATGTGTATAAAATGCCTCTGCCACCGTTGCTGCTGTGATTTCTTCGATGGGTACAGCTTCAGGCCAGCGAGTTGCCCGGTCTATTATGGTAAGAGAGTATCTTTTTCCATCAGAAGGAAGTAATGGGCCGATAATATCTAAATGTACATGTTGGAATCAAGCGGAAGGTTGCTAGGTTCCTAAGGGAGATTGAGTATGCCTTACTACTTTCGATCTCTGACAAGGCAAGCAAGTCTTGGTCCATTTACCAACATCTTGATTCATACCCGGCCAGAAAAATCTCTGTGACACCAGTTTCCTAGAAGCTCGGATACCTGGATGACTCAGTTCGTGGAGTTTGTCGAAAAGAGGTTTCCGAAACTGTGGAGGGACGTAAGGCCTAGCTTTGCTGGTACTCATCTCACAGAGTATCTGAGACGATAATCCTGGTAGTAAAGTCAGTTTGAGCTGCAAGCTCTTATTCTTCTTCAAATCGCAGAGTGTTGGGTCTGACTTCTGTGCTTGGGCCAGCTGTTCCATATCATCCGGGATGATAATCTCCTCTACTCGTGATAGAGCATCTGCCACTATGTTGTCTTTACCTGGCATATACTCGATATTAGTTGAGAATTGGCTAATATAATTTAACTGGCGAATTCTTCGGGGTGGGGCGTTTTCGGCTTTTTGGAGAAAGGCACTGGCAAGGGGCTTGTGGTCAGTGATTATCACAAAACTGAGGCCTCCTAATAGTGGTCTGAAATGCCGGATAGACAGTCAAAATTTCTCTATCATAAGCGGAATAGTTTTTCAGCGTTTGACTGAGAGCTTTTGAGAAAAATCCTAAAGGTTGCCATACTCCTTCTTTTTTCTGTTGCAATGCGGCTCCTCTTCCTGTGTCCGAAGCATCACACATTAGGGAGAGTTCTCCAGTTGTTGTAGGGTGTGCAAGTTTCGCTGCATCTGCTATGCTGCGTCTGCTCCCCTCAGCAGCTGCTATAACTCAAACTTCAAAATAGTGAGGGCTTGCTAATTGAAGGGTTTGCTGCAAAAAGGAGGTAGCTCCAATTTTTCCAATTTTTGGGAAACCAAAAAAAAAACGTTTAAAAAATTCAAATTTTAAGTTATGTAAAAATATTGTTGTTGCTTACTTTCAATTATGGTGTTTACATATTAGAACAGTATTTTCATTCAAAAAATACCATCCAAATGTTGGTGGTACGTGGATAATCCTTGGAGCTACCTCTTTTTTGCCCAAAAGAATGGAATATTAGGAATGGAGGAATATGTTATGTCTTGGAAAAAGGTGTAAAAATAAATAGAATTTACTATTATTATGTATTTTTTATTCAAAGAAAACTGAAAATAAAGTACAGCAAAATTATTGGTTTTACAAACAGAAAATAACATCATTATAACGAATAACATAAAATACGAAAATAACTTCATTATAACGAAAATAACATCATAACGATTGAACCTGCATCCTTTTTGTGCCAAATAAAAGAGTTTTTTTTTTGGCACAAGAAAGTGTTTATAACTCCCAACAGCTATGGGATGGAGCTACCTCCTTTTTGCAGCAAACCCTTCAATTATAAAAATCATAAACTTAATAATACATTAAATATTCATATGTCGAATTAAACGATAAAAATCCAATTATTCGTTGTCAACTTATTCCATTCGAATCAAAATTATAGATAAGGATATTTAGAAATCTATTGTACTGTTTCTTCATCATAATTTTGATATTCTTATTCATTTCCACATAATGTAGAGAAATATATTATATATAATTAATATGAATGCTTCATATATGAACACTAGAATAATATATAAATCATGTGGAAACCGTATATTGCATTAATGGTGTTTTCTCCAAAAGTTAATGGGCATTCATGGAGTGTATGTATATTGAGGTTATTATAACGCTAAATGTGCCTCAGGAATTCTGCTCGTAGAATTCCTCCGAACAACAAGATGAAAAACAGCCCCATCAACATTCTAATCTCACGTAAGTGTCATCACTCATATGGAGGGTTGATATTTTTCTATAAAGCTTCCATACGTGCCTTTTATAATTTATAGAAAGGCAGTCAAGCAATCTCTCGGTAAACTAAGAAGATTTCCCCCTTACTGAAACGCGATACGCCGATAATCTCAAAATCCGACGCCGAGATCTCCGATTGTCAAAAGTCTATGTAGACAGGGATTAAAATGTTAGCTCGCAGGTTATGAGGTACTTAAAGTGAAAATAAGATGAGTGGAAGTGGGGATTTACAAAGGGCTAAAACCAAAAAAAATACATATAACTTTAATATTCCAGTGAATAGTTGTTAAAAATTTACTGAATCCTGAAAACTAAAAAATACAAGTATCTCAGTTAATATTCAAGATAGGCATAGCAACATTTACAGGCAATTGTCACAAAAATGTGTTCTCTACACTTTTTCGATTCGACTCATAATAATGGAGATATTATGATTTTTCGAAATTCTCTCTGTTCCCTGCCCTCCCACTCGTCTGATATTAGCCATTAACGAACGTAAGCTTTAGTTTCAGATAAAACGTTTAAAATTCTAGTTTAGTAACGATCAAACAAATATTGGTAGCAGTAGCAGACAAATATATACATATAAAACTCTGTGTTTGTGCGTATATGTATATATATATATATATATATATATATATATATATATATATATATATGTGTATATATATATATATATATATATATATAAATATTGTAAATAAACTGAATAATTATTCACTTAGAAAATAGCTATATCAGCTTAATCTACAATGATCCTAGATTGAAATGAAGAGATGGTTCTGGAGCAGGCTACGTTGATATTTCCCTTTTAACGGAGTAAGTCATATTCTAACAAAGAAACTAATTACATCAAACGCCTTATCACTCTCCATGACAAACTTGCACGTATATTTTAACACATTTGTATAATGATAAATCAATATTTACATATAAACACACACACACTGATGCTGAAGTTGTGCTCATGACGCAATTTTCGAAAAATTCTTCAAATGTCCACAGATTCTACCTAGAAGACGACGAAAACGAGGTACGTTCAAAATGTTTTATATATACGTTCACACTCGTCTGTTTCCGCTCCTTTAATCACTGCCAAAATCGATATTTAAGCGTTTCATGCAAAAATAAAAATCAAGATCTTTAACATATGAAATCGGACTGGGAGGAGAGGTGGTTATTAGAGGGAGTTTCGAACATTTGAAATAATATAATTATAAGCCGGAACGATAAATTGTATAGAACTAATCTTATCGAAAATGTAAGTTTTTACGTTGAAAATTTTGAGTTCTTGTCTCGAACATGTTTATTTGAACTATACTTCAATATTTAACCAATTCAGTTAGCACTATAGATCTTCTTTATTATTGCTTGAAATCGGTCCTGGAATAGGGGGGTTTAGAGAGAGGGGTGTGGCTTCGAAAACTTGAAATATCTCCGTTTTTATGACTGGGATCGTAAAATGTTATAGGTCCAATGTTGTTAAAATATTAACGATCTACAGTTTTATCTTACAATTATACCTTGTTATTCGTACAATTTCTTCTTGTTTTCAGTCTTCATTAAACCCCGTTACTACTCATCGGATTATTGCATATATATAGAAAATATATGCTGAGGGGAGACCACTAGTCAATCTGCTTAGTTTAAGCAGCCCCTGCTTGACGGTCTTTTTCAACATACTTTTCGATTGGCAGACACCTTCTCTTGGAGAAATTCACCATTTGCTTCGATCAGTTGAAGCCATCTTTGAGCCAAAAGTACGGCGCCATTCCTGTATTCCGGTTCATATTTTGATGAGATAAAACTTTGACACTTTCATTTTTGTTGTGATAATCTTGTTAATCATGGTGCATTTACCTTATCGAATTGGACAAAACACATCTTCTAAGTAATTGCTCAAACCTCTTATCGAAATTTCATGATAAATTGATTACAACTTTTAGCTATTTACAGTTGCTTTATACATTTTGTCGTAACTGGAATATTAAATGCGTTATTCGTATTTTCTTGTTTTAAGCTTTCAGTAAGCCACCTCTTCTACTTTTAGCAGATTTCCCTAAAGGGAAATCAGCTATTGAGGTTGTACTCATGACAGAATTTTCGAAATTTTTCTTCAAATGTCCATCGATCCTACCTAGTAGATGACGAAAATGAAGTCCGTTCAAAACTATATATATCTGTCTCTCTCTCTCTCTCTCTCTCTCTCTCTATATATATATATATATATATATATATATATATATATATATATATATATATATATATATGTCTGTTACCGCTCTAGCGGTCGCAATTTTTGTTTGATCGGTACCAAACTCGATAATTAGTAGTTTTATGTAAAAAGAAAGATCAAGATCGTTATAGGCTGAAATCGGACCAGTGGGAGGGGAGGGTTTAGAAGGGAGGATTTTCGAAAATTCGAAATATCTCCGTTACTGTACGTCGGATCGAAACATTGTACAGAACCAATCTTATTGCAAATTACATTTACTATAAATATTGTTATATACATTTATTCTCTATGTTGAATATTAACCGAGATATTTGCATTTTTATTAAATCTGGGCGGCTAACGGACGGGTGACTTTCCCGCCAAAAGCTAGTTCGGCCGTTTCCTTAACTGCTCGACACTCTTGTGAAATTTCTCTATTGTAAAACTTCACGTGGGAAATCTGCTTAGTATACGCAGCCCCTGCGTGACGGACTTTTTGTAATTGAACTTACAAATGGAGAATATATGGTGAGATGACGTTACTAAAGTGTCATTGTCACACATGGGAAATATGTAAAGTTTACGCAACTTCTGCGAGACGGACTTGTTTAACCATCTATAAACCCCCCCTTCTACTCCTCTGTTTTTCACTTTATGTAACTCAGTCACAGATTATCTCAAGTGCAACAAACAATTTAATGCCTGTTTTCATAGGATTCTTAGTTTGGGAGAAATGGAGAACAGGTGATGAGATTTTATTGTTGCGATCTGGCTGCGGCAATAGGCATTGGAAGCTGTAAGAGATGATAATCCCACAACCAAATCACTAACAAGGATTTAGGAAGGGTTCACCAACAGTCTACTCTAGTCAAAATTAATATATATATATATATATATATATATATATATATATATACTTATTTATAATTAAATCTTCACCAATAATAAATATAAAGTTTAAATGCGCTATACGCTAAAAATTATAGCGGGAGTCACCAATATTATTTGCCAAAAAAGACTCAACCGAACTAAATAAAACTCGGTATGTGTATTAGCAGTAAGTTCTTCATTATAATAAGCCATACCAACATTTCCATGGACGGGCAGGAGTGGGGGTTATAAGGGAAGCCTGAAATAAAAAATAGCGATATTTCGTTTCCTATTGGTTTTTCCGCAAATATAAACATAACAAAAGTTGTTTATTTTATTATTTGGAGTAACTTTTGTTATATACACTTTTGTCGTATACCTAAGTATAAATGAGTTATACGTTAAAACTTTAGCGGGCACTAACGGCTGAAACGAACTTAACAAACTTAGTATGTCAATTAGCATTAATTCTTCCATGATTATAAGTTATGTTAAAATTTTTAGGTTCGAACGGGAGGGGGGTTATACGGGAGGCCTGAAATAAAAATTCACCATATTTACATGTATAAGAAACGGGAAATATAAAAATATCGAAGACTGTGAAGCCTTATCGAACAAATAATTCTATTATTATCAAATCCATGGCAAAGATGGGTATCAATCCTAAACACTGGACGGGTAAATGTCAAAATGAATTGCGTTCTAAAATAAGTATATATATATATATATATTTATATATATATATATATATATATATATATATAAAATTGTAACCTCTGTCAGTACATTGATTTTATTCGCGAAATTTCACGATAACTTTTCGTTTCACATGTCATAGACACCATATCTGCATTTTGTTTCTTTCGTGTATGTTTGTTTGTTTGTTTGTTTGTTACCTTTTCACGCATAAACGGCTGAACCGAATTTTATGAAACTTGGTATGTATATTAATACTAACCCAACTTAGACTTTAGGCTATATTAATTTTCTCTGAGGCGAACATGAGTGGGGGTTATAAGGGAAGCCTGAAATTAAAAATAGTGATATTTCGTTTTCTATTGGTTTTTGGCAAATATGCACATAACAAAAGTTGTTTATTTTGTTATTTAGAGTAACTTTTGTTATACACACTTTTGTCGTATACCGAAGTTTAAATGCGTTATACGCTAAAAATTATATCGGGAGTCAACAATATTATTTAACAAAAAAGACTCAACCGAACTAAATAAAACTCGGTATGTGTATTAGCAGTGAGGCCTTCATTATAATAAGCCATACCAACATTTCTATGGACGGGCAGGAGTGGGGGTTATAAGGGAAGCCTGAAATTAAAAATAGCGATATTTCGTTTCCTTTTGGTTTTTCCGCAAATATAAACATAACAAAAGTTGTTTATTTTGTTATTTGGAGTAACTTGTGTTATATACACTTTTGTCGTATACCTAAGTATAAATGAGTTATACGTTAAAATTTTTGCGGGAGCCAACAATTTTATTGGGCACTAACGGCTGAACCGAACTTAACAAAGCTCGGTATGTCAATTAGCATTAATTCTTCCATGATTATAAGTTATATTAAAATTTTTAGGTTCGAACGGGAGGGGGGTTATAAGGGAGGCCTGAAATAAAAATTCACCATATTTACATGTAAGAGACGGGGAATATAAAAATATCGAAGACAGTGAAGCCTTATCGAACAAATATTCTATTATTAGCAAATCCACGGCAACGACGGGTATCAATCCTAAACACTGGGACGGGTAAATGTCAAAATATTGTGCAATGTAAAGCCTGCTAAAAAATACTATCACCAGTCTGACTCAAATTAATTCGCGGGCGTTGATTATATATATATATATATATATATATATATATATATATATATATATATATATATATAAACTTATTTATAATTAAATCTTCACCAATAATAAATATAAAATGAAAATGAAGAGACACCTTTTAATAATATAATGGGGGACAATTATCTCTACTTATACTATATTACAATTAAAGCACTTAGCTGTTTTTATAGTTCTCTATGAGACTCAGCCGTGAGTGATAGTGGAGGCGAAAAGTAGTCTGGCTAAAGCAGGTTGGAGGCCGAAGGATTAATCGGATGTCAACGGACCAGGGCCTCCTATCTAGAGAATGCCAGCTATAACTGCTTTTAATCCTTTGCGTCCTGCGTGCTCCAAAATATGCTCAAAATGTGTGGGGAAATTATTATCGAAATTCATCCGGAATGTTAATTAGTGTAACGACGTTAAGAGCTGTGAATTTTATTATAAAAATCCATGGGCGTTATCAACTAAAACAGGAAAGCCCATGGTGACAACTCCAAATTGGATAAAACCCTTATTTAAAAGTAAAATCTATACATTTAGGTATACACAAATAATAATCTTAATATGCTCCGTGCTGGCATTATTAAGGATATAAAATATGTGGTCATTTGTGATGGGTTTATGTAATGCAATGTCAGATTCATTATCATATTCCAGAGCAAGTTAAGCAGTACCTCCGTGACGGGCGTTTTTAAATCGCCCTCTTCTTCGGCGGGGAAATAGTTTTAGGGGGTTAAACCACTGTTATTGGTTGTAATTGAATTTATAACATGAAATATAAATAGGCTATCAGACAAACGTTAAAAAAATATTAATAATGGCTTGAGGACAAATTTCCAAAGTCCATATGGAAGGTGCATGTCAAATAAATGGATTGGACAATATCTAGAAAATAATTTAACGAGAGTTATATAGGGTATCCTCAGAAGGTTTGTTAACAACTCCCAGTGTCGTGACCAAACTGCCAATAACTTGATCGTGGACTATAACCACATATTTCAATGATCTATCGGTTTCACATGAGTATATTACAGACCCTTTATACATCTATTTTAGAGGAATTTATATTAAATATATATAGAACAAATTCCAAATTGTTCATAGAAATTCGAGAATAGTATTCAAATTTTAAGTTTTAAGTTCTTCATATTTTATGACAAGGGTCTCAAATAAAAAAACATTTTTTTCGGTGAAAACTTTATTGAAACTGCCCTACATGTTTTGTGGCTCATTTGCCACCTCTTCTGGGGCTATCCCTTTTAAAAATATATAAATTATTAATAACATTGATTTAACACATCCCTTAATAATTCTTTTGCTGTATATTGTTTTACTAGGTGCCTACATCTATGATATATTTATTAAATATAATAATAAATTGCTACTTACATTTCTGAAGTGCTCGTTTAAATAGTAATTTATAATTAGATTTAATAAATTTAGCATAGATGTAGTCACCTACTAATACAATATATTGCTTAGAATCGTATAGGATTAGTATACTAATACTCTTATTGTTTAGGATCGTACTTGAGAGATGTAGAGACATGAATAAAAAAACTGGCGATTTATTTGTGGGCACAGAAGAATATTTTTAACACTTTAACAGGAAAGTGATATTTGAATGCTTAGGGATAATATGAAATAACTGAGCATAAACTACAATTTCGAATATATGAATAAATAAATAATGCAAATGACTGGTACCGTAATTTTAAAATTTAATAAAATGCTCTCTTCACACTTATGAATTATTATTTTAAAGTAATAAAAAAATTTATTTACTAAATTATACTGCATCTATTATTGTCTTTAGTGATAGATAGATCTATAGTTCTTGGAACAAACGAGGTTCTGTTAAAAATGCAAAAATCATTTTTATGTCTTCTTCATCGACTCTAAGGAGTTCTCTTAAGTTCGGTTTGAGGTTCAAAGCTGTTCTTAAAAGATTGTATTTTTCACAAATTAGAAGATGAAGGGAGAAGATGTGAGACGGTAAGATGGATATTACAACAATCGCAGGTTGGCGGGAATAAGCCTTTCAATAAATAACTATGTTTTAATTTTGTATGCCCAATTCTCGGCCAAGAACAACCCCCTCTTTTCGTATTTTTCTACTTGCAGTATTCCAACGCTCAGTAATATCATTGAGTTGTCGCAGTTTTTTATCATGTTTCTTCGAAAAGTCTGACTTTCAACTTTGAAATATGATTTATTGAAACTCTCTTTGTTATGGACATTATGGTTACTGTTGTTTCATCTTCTCATGTACCACCAGCTTCTAAATCCGGCATTTTATTAACTTGCAAACAAAAATGAGAGGAAACCCAAACAATAGATATGATTTTTCTTTTCCGTGGCAGTGTTGTTGAAAGTGAAGAATATTGTGTATTTGGAGAGAAAAAAAAAAACGTCCGATTCTTCACAAGTTTTTTATTTCAGCGCTAAGCGTTTTCGAAGACCATTGTCTCCATCTTGAGAGCTACTCGCATAAGCTCATAGGGAAAGACAGTACTTGCTGAGTCACTTGCTGTCTTTCCCAATGAGCGCATGCAAATAGCTCTGAAGATGGAGACAATAGTCTACGAAAGCGCTTAGCGCTAAAGTAAAGAAACTTGTGAACAATTGGACATTTTTTTTTCTCTCCAAATAAGTGATACGTTTTTTTCAGAGTTTTGTATTTGACCTTTTACTAGATGACTTTGGGTTGGCAAGACATTGGAGTTAGGTGTGAGTCCGTAGCGATTACGAACGAATCTTGTTCTTTAAATTCTATAACTTGGCTTATAGCCATTAACTCAGTTATAAAAGTTGAATTTGTAAATCAATATTGAAGTATAAGTTAAGGTCCCCAGTCGAGGAACCAGAGCACTGGGTAAAGTCAAGGAAATTCTTGCCAAGGGAAAATCAGGCTCTTGGGAAACTTCAGTGAAGCTGTTCGACTCGATTGTTGCTGCTACAGCACTATATTCTTCTGAACTCTGGACACTGTGCCACTATGATAAAATAGAAAGTCTACAGCTGAAGTTTATAAAAGGGCTCTATCATTTACCAGATAATACTCCAAATCATTTCCTGAGATTGGAATTCGGCGGACAAGACATTAGGGTATCTGTCTAAAGAGGACTCTAAACTGGTGGCTTGCCGTTAAGACTATGGATGATAGGTCACTAGTAAAAAAGTGCTACGAGATGATAGTAAAGATAACTAACTTCCATCCAGAGACCTTGAAAGATGTCTGGTTCTCTCCACTGCAAGACATTTTGAGTAGACTGGGATTGAATGATGTATTCCAACAGACAACGATGCCTTGGCTACTCAAAAATAAGGAAGATATAATCGAGAAATGGAAGAACCACCTGTTATCAATTGATGTCGAAAGAGTTCTGAATTCTCGCTACAGCCCTCTATTCCAAAATTTGAGTTCCCTTGGTCTGTGCAAAGAGTATTTCCAGTTTGATGAGCCTTTAGAGAAGAAGAGAGCCATAATCCGGCTGAGGCTGTCGTCGAGTGATGAGATTCCTCTCTTCCTGAATGGCGATGCCTACAAGATAAACTCAGCACATCTGTACAGTCTGCAACCAGTATAAACAAGAGACCCTGTATCACTTTATCCTCGAATGTCCACTCTATGATTCATTGAGAGCACGCTATCTTGTACACAATGAACCTCCAGCAAGAAATGAAGAACAGCTTCAGTCTTTACTTATGCCAATTGATAATTTTGTCTAGTCAAATTTGTATTATTATGTCACTGGGGCCTTCAGAATAAGATCATTTGTTCTTTTTGAATAGAAGCTTTGAGTGGATTAATTATTTTTAATTGTACTTAGTTTTCATAGACGAATTTATTTATTTTTTAATTATACTTTATCATTTTGTAGTTATTTTTTTTGTGGTATCTTCTTTTTCTAAAATTCTAAATGTTGAAGTTTTGCATTTCATTTAGTTGAACATTACTTTGTTTGTATTCTCTTTTGTTCTATGTTATTTATTTATTTATCCTTCTTCCTAAGGCCACCAGACCCCTGTAATAGTTATATAACAAAATACAGAATATGATTGATATATATATATATATATATATATATATATATATATATATATAAACTCAACCGCAAAAAAACCGGACACTTAGATTTAGTCTTATAATTTTGTTAAATACTTAATATATATGTATATTAATCTTTTAAATTAAAATAATTGGTTAATCTATAGGTTATTTAAACAAAATCTGCCAAAAGTGAATAATTTTTATTGATTATTTACAAAAAAATACAAAATAATAAAAAAAAAAGATAAATTAACACATTTAAAAAAAAAAATTATTCATTTTTATTACAGTGAATGGTAGACTTCGCTACCCCAAGCGTTTCGGCAATGTAACGAATTTCCATCTAAGTTTGAAAGACCCATTATTCTGGACCGAAATAGAAATAAAACATTAATTAAAGAAAATGCTTGGTTAATAATTAAAGATGTTTAAATGAGCGAAAAACTACTTACAGTTTAGAATAGATCAACTTCACGACAAATAAATCTAATCTGAGTTTTATCTAATTTTTTACTAATCCTGAAGGGATTAGTTCAATGGACTTAGACTCTACAGTCTCTGGTACAACTAGAATACCTTCATAAAGAAACACATTGCTGAAAATTATCTTTTAATACGTCAAATATGAAGTGTCCAGTTTTTTTTTTTTTGCAGTTGAGTATATATATTAAGTTAAGGAAAAATAATGAAAAACGCTGAAATGTTATTTGTTCATGATTTACTGACTCATAGACTACTGTTCTTCTGACGAATAAAATAACGTTTATATATATCCAAGGAACAATATTCCCACGGATTAGAATACTTGAGCTGATCCCATTGGACTGGTTTTGATCGGATAGATGAAACAAGAAATTTGAACCGAATTATATATTGTTGATTAGCATAGTTGTTGATGTAGATGATTATCTGGAGACGGGCTAAAAGGAGGGACAGATTCCCTGGGGCTTCATTATTAGGGCTTTCCAAAGCTCTCAAACCACCACGTTTTTGCCTTTCAGCCTTCGTTTTTGCCTCGCTTTCTTTGCTCTACTCTCTCTTTCCCAAAGCCTCAGTAATACCCTGTCCACCTCTGCTTTATTAGATGTACCTCTTTTTTATAGTTTTTTTTAATAGGTAACTGATAGTTGGAAAGTATATAAACTTAAGAAGTATTGATATGGGATTATGTATTGCTGACACCCATAGACTCTTTGATTTGGGAAAGTAAAATAAAGAGTTTATAAGTTCTAAAATCAAGAAACATTTGACAAAGATATTGTTAGACAATTAATAGAAAAAAGCATCTTTAGATTAACGATGTTAATAGTCATCCTGTATTGTATAAGCAATATGAACGTCGTCGAAATGTGACCTATATGCGATCTTCGTTAAAGTGAAATGTCGGTAAGAAACGGTCTTCCACTTTTTTCCCCCCTCTTCGTGTTTCCCTTAAGAGAAATCAGCTATTCGTACGAGTTCGTACTCATGACGTGATTTTCGAAACATTTCTTCAAATGGCCATCGATCCTACCCAGGAGATGACGAAAATGAGGACCGTTCAAAACAGTGTGTGTCTATATATATATATATATATATATATATATATATATATATATATATATATATATATATATATATATATATATATACTAGATAAGGTACCCGGCTTCGTCCGGGAATTCATTTGAGGCTGAATGATGATGCTATTTTTCTGGCAAGGCTTTACTTTCCACAATATTTTGAAATTTCCCCATAGCTTTAGTTTTTAGTGTATATCGCGTTTATACTTTGTTATACGACAAAAGTGAATATAACAAAAGTTACACTAAATTACAAAATAAACAACTTTTGTAAAGTGCATATTTGACGAAAAACAAATAGAAAATGAAAAAACGCTAATTTTTATTTGAGGCCCCTCTTATAACCCCCATGTAATGGCGGAAATCTAGTGTTAAAGGCAAGAAAAGGTGGGAGAGAATTTAGACTGAAACATTTGTTATTTCTCATGGAGAGATGAGGGAAAAAGATAAATAAAGAAGACAAAACAACTATGTGAGTTCTCTTAAGAATTAGGTATATTGAATAGTTAAAGATATCTCTATAACAAAACATGAAATGTAAGCATTAAACAAACGTTAAGAACTAATATGTTAAGAATTAGGGAAATTGAATAGTTAAATATATCTCTATAACAAAACATGAAATGTAAGCATTAAACAAACTTTAAGAACTAATATGTTAAGAATTAGGGAAATTGAATAGTTAAATATATCTCTATAACAAAACATGAAATTTAGGCCGTAAACAACCTTTATGTACTAAGATGGCGGCCATAACTATACACACTAAATTAGCAGTGGGTCCTATAATATATATGAGTACTCATGCGATACTTGCGCACATAATGCTAGCATTATTAGGTAGTTAATAGCGGGAATCATGCACTTCCTAGAGATGATGCAGTCTGGTAGCGGTGATAAATCTGGATGAGCACGTGGCCAAGAAGGAGAAAGGCGGGAGCAGCAAAACCTGTTGATTCTAGGAGAGGGGATCATAGACTGTCACGGGTGACTTCCAACTGCGGTTATCTGTGAAGCGGTTATCTGTGGAGCGGTGATCTGTAGTGGAGGGAAAGGGGCTACGGCCCCTCTGGCCGTATGAACGACCCCAACGTCTGAGAGCAACTGACCCCAGCGAGCGTCTAAAAGCAACTGAACCTATCCTTGTTGCTGGCCGATGCCTTCTTGAACTGCATGTGTTTTTCCGCTGTAGCCACGGCCTTGGCGATATGCATGTGTGTGTGGCGGGTCTATGAACACTGCGAGCGCGGGAAGTTTAAAATTCGAACTGACGACTGAACATCCCCCCGCCCATGGCGCGATGAGCGGCATTATTGAGTAAGAAGAGGACACAGCTTGAAGAGGACGCTCCTTTGCATGAAGAACGTGGAGAGGGCGGTGAATCAGAAAATGTCCAGGCGTCAGCACATCCAAATCATGGAGGTCAGCAGAGAGGGGGGCAGCGGGGCAACTATTGAGGATGGCCTCAATGCTGACCAGTAAGGTGGTAAACTTTTCAAGGGAGAGAACCTTGGCGGGAAACTTTGCGGGTGAACATTTCTTCTTTGAGAAGCTCCTCCTTTGAATGTTTGGGTGCGGCGGAAGTGACAGGATCTAATTCCCAAAACCTCTGAAGATCTTTATTTAGTTAACATTTCATGCAGCGGAGAACGTTTTCACAAAAGATTGTGAGGTAGCTTCGATGGATTTCTCAGGCGGTGAGTCAAGTATGCGTTGCAGTGAAACATGAGCGGGCATGTTTTCTAAGGCGGATTGTAAGGCGGATTTTCCCTTTGAGGATTATTCTCCGTGCGGCGACGACGACTGTTCTTCGTGCGGATGGTCTTGCCCTCGTTATCCTGGACTTCTGGGGCCCAACTGATGCGGCGCGGATAAGATGGGAGACAACACTGCTTCAGGAGACACCAACCCAAATTGGTCATGAAAGCAAGAGGGCCACCTTTAGAGGGATGAATGATAGCGGTCTTACAAGGATATGTGCAACAAGATCGACTTCAAACAGCATGTCAATGGGAGCCGGGCGGTCATACTTTGGATCAGCGAAGGAGAGGTCATGCAGATATTTCCAAGGCCAAATGTCAAGCGGTTCAGCAGGCATAGCGGAGCAGATGGACTCAATAACGAAGAACTGTGCGGTGATCATTTCATCTGGCGATACTGGAAAGAAAACAGCAATGTAACCAGGGCAGCCAATTCCCACAGGGTCACCCAATCCGAGAACATCCACTTGGGGCGGAATGATGGCCGAGCCCAAGCGGGAAGCGGCGCCTTGAGTGACGAAACTGGCCCGGCTGCAGGAATCAACAAGGGCTCTAAAGACATGTGCGGAGCGGGAAGAACCTTTGAGAGTGATCTGTGCTGTGGGAAGAATAGAAAGCGGGCAATGCTTCGATGAACCAGACAACGAAACAGAAGGAAGAGACCGGAGTATAATGGGCTTAGATGTGGACGGAAACCATTTTTCAGTTGGGGCGGGAACATCCTGTGAGCGTTCATGGAGCGGAGAATCCTTTAGCGGTGCAGCAGAAAAGCATGAAGGTCTAATCGGTAGCTCTCAGTAAGACTAGATGATGCGGGAAATAACTTTAGAGGAGGCAAGAGTTGTGCCAGAGAGGGGTCTGAAGGTCCGAATTGCGGGAGTCATTGAGGAGAAAAGTCCGGGGAGTGATGATGGCAGGAAAGCTAAGGATCATTAGTGCGATGGGGCTTATACAAGTTCCTCTCCGCATAATAGACAGATGTTTGCTGAGAATCGTTGAAAGAAGGGGATGATCGTGAGCTGCGGGAAGCCTTAGATGATGATTCTTGATCATGCCTGGGAGGTGGGCAGTGCCTTGCCGGTGGAGAGGGTGACTTCTTCTGTGTGGTGGAAAGATGCCTTTGCCTAGAATAGCGGTGCGGGAACGACGGGGAAGGTTCCAGACTAGGCGTTGAAGGTGGGGAAGTGGAACTGTCTGAAGAGCGGGTAGCATTGAGATTAACGCCCTCATGGATGAGGGTGTGATGAGAGCGGTGGCATATCCGGCAGCGGCTTGAAGATTTGCTGTGTCGAACTCCGTGGTTCCCCAAGCAGTTATAGCATAACTGCAACTTTTAATAGCACTGTAGTGCGAGGCAGCAGACAACCCCTAGAATTCTGGACATTCATAAATGCTATGGGCTTGGCGGCAATAAAAACATTTGGTAATAATAGCGAACGCCTTCAAAAAGCGGTTGCCGCGGGGCGGTGGAGAGCTTGGTGGGTTCGAAGCGGTAGGCCAGAAGCGGGGAGAGAATGTATCCTTGCGAGGAGCGGGTACTTCTTTAAGATTTCTCTAAGGTGTAGATACATTAGCTATGGCACTCAGTGTTTTGTTTACATAGTTCACCAAGTCTGAGAGAGCGGGAAAATCTTCAAGGTAAAGAAAACTGAATTCCTTTTGAGAATGGGCATCTAAGCCCCTGAATGCAATAAAGAAAGTGATGAAGTCAGCTAGAGCGGGAACATTTAAATTTTCTAACTGCTGTGCTTGTTCCGAAAACACTTTAAGAAAACTTTTCAATTGTGAAGAGGAAGCATGTGAAATTGGTTGACAGTCCAGCATTTCTTGAGAGTTGATGAAGCCAAAGCGACGCGGTTATCATATTTTTTCAAAAGAGTGGTTCATGCGAGCTGCTAGTTGGTATCGAGGTTTGAAATTCCGCTAAAATGCGGAAAAGGAACATGAAGTAGGTGGTGAGCATTCAAATTTGCGCGGGCATTTGAAGAGCAGGGTGGAGGGGATGAGCCAGGAACATGAAGTAGGTGGTGAGCATTTAAATTTGCGCGGGCATTTGAAGAGCAGGGTGGAGGGGATGAGCCAGGAACATGAGATAGGTGGTGAGCATTTAAATTTGCGCGGGCATTTGAAGAGCAGGGTGGAGGGGATGAGACAACTGTCTCGCCAATGGCGGCTACAAGTAACGCATGTGAGCTCTTGATATCTACAATTTTGGCGGTTAAATCACTGGGAAGCGTATCTTCCTTTTCTATGTATTCCTTTATTAACTTTGATGAAAGCGGTGTCTGAATGTTTAGTTTTAGGATCCATATTGAAGATAAACCTTTTATACAAAAATATAAGAAATAAAGAACATCAATTATACAAGGATGAGAAATAAAGAAATGAAATGTACACTTACAATTAAGTGAGAACTCAAATAGTTGGTTTTGCGGGTAACTTTTATAATTCAATTAATCTTGTAATAATACTTAATAAACTTTTCCGGATAAACACTTCCGGTTAATGAACACTTCCCGGGTTACTCGGCACCAAAATGTAGGGGCGTGCGGTAAGCTTTAGATGTAATAGAAAATGTCGGCACCAAAATGTAATGGCGGAAATCTAGTGTTAAAGGCAAGAAAAGGTGGGAGAGAATTTAGACTGAAACATTTGTTATTTCTCATGGAGAGATGAGGGAAAAAGATAAATAAAGAAGACAAAACAACTATGTGAGTTCTCTTAAGAATTAGGTATATTGAATAGTTAAAGATATCTCTATAACAAAACATGAAATGTAAGCATTAAACAAACGTTAAGAACTAATATGTTAAGAATTAGGGAAATTGAATAGTTAAATATATCTCTATAACAAAACATGAAATGTAAGCATTAAACAAACTTTAAGAACTAATATGTTAAGAATTAGGGAAATTGAATAGTTAAATATATCTCTATAACAAAACATGAAATTTAGGCCGTAAACAACCTTTATGTACTAAGATGGCGGCCATAACTATACACACTAAATTAGCAGTGGGTCCTATAATATATATGAGTACTCATGCGATACTTGCGCATATAATGCTAGCATTATTAGGTAGTTAATAGCGGGAATCATGCACTTCCTAGAGATGATGCAGTCTGGTAGCGGTGATAAATCTGGATGAGCACGTGGCCAAGAAGGAGAAAGGCGGGAGCAGCAAAACCTGTTGATTCTAGGAGAGGGGATCATAGACTGTCACGGGTGACTTCCAACTGCGGTTATCTGTGAAGCGGTTATCTGTGGAGCGGTGATCTGTAGTGGAGGGAAAGGGGCTACGGCCCCTCTGGCCGTATGAACGACCCCAACGTCTGAGAGCAACTGACCCCAGCGAGCGTCTAAAAGCAACTGAACCTATCCTTGTTGCTGGCCGATGCCTTCTTGAACTGCATGTGATTTTCCGCTGTAGCCACGGCCTTGGCGATATGCATGTGTGTGTGGCGGGTCTATGAACACTGCGAGCGCGGGAAGTTTAAAATTCGAACTGACGACTGAACACCCCACTTCCGTTCTAACCCAAAAATTGTAATATAGCTTATAATCATGGAAGAAGTAATGCTAATTCACATACCGGGTTTGTTAAGTTCGGTTCAATCGTTAGTACCCAACAGAATTGTCGGCTCCCGCTTTAGTTTTTAGTGTATATCTCGTTTGTACTCTCTTATACGACAAAAGTGAATATAACAAACGTTACTTTAAATAAAAAAATAAACTACTTCTGTTACTCGCATCTGTTGAAAACCAATGGGTAACGGAATATCGCGATTTTTCATTTCATGCCTCGCTCATAACCCCCACTCCCGTGTGGACCTAATAATTTTAATATAGCTTATAATCATGGAAGAATTAATGCTAATTCACATTCCGAGTTTTGTTAAGTTCGGTTGAATCGTTAGTGCCCAACAAAATTGCTGGCTCCCGCTTTAGTTTTTAGTGAAAATCTCGTTTATTCATTGTTATTAGACAAAAGTGAATATAACAAAAGTTACTTTATATGAAAAAATAAACTGCTTTAGTCATGTGCATATTTGCAGAAAAACCAATAGAAAACGAAATACCGGTATTTTTGAATCCAGGCCTCCCTTACAACCCCCACTCCTGTTCGTCTTAGAGAATAGAATAGCCTAAAGCCTAAGTTGGGTTAGTAGTAATATACATACTAACTTTCATAAAATTCGGTTAAGCCGTTTATGTGTGAAAAGGTAACAAACAAACAGACACGAAAGAAATAAAATGCAGTTATGGTGTCAATGACATGTGAAACGAAAACGTTTTGTGACATTTCGAGAAAAAAAATCAATGTACAGACAGAGGTTACAATTTTATATATATATATATATATATATATATATATATATATATATATATATATATTTGTCTGTTACCGCTCTAGCGGTCGTGATTATTGTTGGTACTTGTGTATCATATCCACCACATTCTAGTTCCAATAGTTCCACGGTAGAGTGCGCCATTGTTTTACGCCTGAAGTGCGACGCTAGCTCTCCCAGGCTAATGAGGTTATCTTTTGTTATAGTTGCGTCTGCTGTTTAGGGTTTCTTATTCGTTTAAAAATGCCTCTTTGGGATTTGCCAACAAGTGAAGAAGACGCAGTGAAATATTTACAGGAGAGGAAAGTTTTGCCTAGGAGAAGAAAGTGTTCTAAATCGCATAGTATGAAACTTTATAGTGAAAAAAGTATGTCTTGGAAGTGGAATATAAGAAAGTGTGGTGGGCAAGTCGGCCTTCGGATTGGGACTTGGTTCGAAGGAAGCAAAATTCAATTTTGTAATGCTTTAAAGCTCATTCACTGCTGGTGCGAAGAATTAACATCTATCAATTTTTGTAAAAAACAACTAAAAATGTCAAATAAAACTGTTATAGATTGGAACAATTACATGAGGGAATTGTTTCTGTTAGAGATGCCGCATATTTTCCGCCGAAATGTGAGTGAAAGTAAAATAAAATGTTTTATTTTTAAAAATTGTGTTTTATTGTATTTAGCATTATAATTCCTTAGAAGGTTATAAGGTAAGTATAACCTCCTTTGCCGGCGAGGAATCGTACTACTTAAAACAGCAGCGCACTCTACCGTCGAACTATTGGAACTAGAATGTGGTGGATAAAATACACAAGTACCTTATTGTTTAATATCATCAAAATCAATATTTAGTAGTTCGTAAACGTCTGAAATCGGACCAAGGGGACGTGGGGTTTAGATGGGAGGAATTCGGAAATATCTCTGTTACTATACGTCAGTTTGAAAAATTGTATAGAAACAATCTTATTGGAATTAAAATTTACTATAAATATTGTTTTATACATATTGTTGTTGGTATTATTAACATTGTAAATTAAGTGAATGAGATTTTATTGGCGTTTGTATTTTTTCCCTTAACATTCACGTTCGTGTTACCATTATGTAGATTTATCTGTTGTAAACCTTCCCGTGGGAAATATACTTTCTTTACGCAATCCCTGCGTGATGGACTTATTTCATAGATTATCTCAGCTACCTTTCGAAATTCAAGCGTAAATGTAAAAATCTCTATTGGCTATCCGCCATTTCACCTTCAGCCAACAATAGCCCACGATAAATCACAAAAGCGAAATCCCCCACCCCCATTCTTCTCGAGTCCCTTATATACAGATTCATTATAATTATTTTATTCTTTCAGGATATTCTAACATGTCTGACCCTTTTCATTATTCGACGTAGCATACAGTTAAACAATACAGAATACAATTTATACTCAATCAATCAGTATCCATTTGTCTGACAACATTTGTTCTACGTTTCACCTGTAATCCAGAGATCTATGTAATTATGACTTGCAATGTAAGCTGGAAATAATGTTTTTAATGGCTCTAGTGTAGTCTAGTGAGGACTAAAACAAGGAAATTAAAATATCTCCGGCAATCTTCGAGTTAGAGGAATTGCAGAAAATTGAATTATTAATAACATTTGTTATGTGTCCTTTTCGATCCGACTCATAATAACGGTGATATTTTGAATTAGCAGATTTCCCTTAAGGGAAATCAGCTATTGAGGTCGTACTCATGACGCGAGTTTCGAAAAATTTCTTCACATGTCCATCGATCCTACCCAGGAGATGACGAAAATGAGGTCCGTTCAAAATTATATATATATATATATATATATATATATATATATATATATATATATATATATATTTGTCTGTTAACGCTCTAGCGGTCGCAATTTTCGTTTGATCGTTACCAAACTCGATATTTAAACGTTTTATGCAAAAATAAAGATCAAGTTCGTTAATAGCTGAAATCGGACAAGTGGGAGGGGGAGTTTAGATGGGGAGGAGTTTGGAAAATTCAAAATATCTCCGTTACTATACGTCGGATCGAAACATTATGTAGAATCAATCTTATTGCAAATTAAATTTACTATAAATAATGTTATATACATTCGTTCGGTATCTTGAATATTAACCGAGATATTTGCATTATTCTGTTTTCAGCTTCTGAGACGGGATCGGCTAACTTCAGGTCTAGTCCGTGAGTTTCCGTCAAGAGCTAGTTCGGGCTGTTCCCGTAACTGTTTGAATCTCTATTCTGGAATTTCTCTATTGGGAACTCTCTGGGGGGGGGGACTTCAAGTGGGAAATCTGCTTAGTTTACGCAGCCCCTGCACGGACTTTTTTTTATTTGATTTATGCTCCAACCACTTTTTAGCACATTTCCATTAAGAGAAATCGTGATTTTACTCATGACGCGAATTTCTTCAAATGTCCATCGATCCTATCTAGTAGATGACAAAAATAAGGTCAGTTCAAAATGGTATATAAACACTCACACTTGTTTGATAGCGTTCTAGTAATCGCAATGTTTGTTTGATTCGAATTTCAGCGTTTCATGCAAAGTTAAGATCAACTTCTTTATCGGCTGAAATAGGCTGAATCTAAACTGGGTGGAGAAATTCGAAAAATCAAAACATTTCCGCGATGAGATGGAAAAATCATATATAACCTATTTTGTTGTAAGTTATATTTTATATAATTGTTGTTCGATATACGTCGCCTATCTCGAATATTAACCAAGATATTTTTTTTTTTTTCATATCAGCCTTCAGTAAGTCCCCACTTTTAGTCATCGTACTTTAACAATAAGCGAATATATTAGGAAGCTTCTTGTTCCATCCATGAAAACCCAATATTATTTTCAACAAATTATTTCTAGAATAATCCGACGGATGGTGACCGCCACCATCTAGTCGGATTTTTAGCAGATTTCCCTTAAGGGAAATGAGTTATTGAGGTCGTATTCATGACGCAATTTTCGAAATATTTCTTCAAATGTCCATCGATCCTACCTAGTAGACGACAAAAATGAGGTCCGTTCAAAACTGTATATTATATTGTGCATATATGTGTGTGTGTGTGTGTGTGTCTGTTGCCGCTCTAGCGGTCGCAATTTTGGTTTAATAGTTACCAAACTCGATATTTAGTCGTTTTCTGCAGAAAGAAAGGTCAAGTTCGTTAACCAAGGGGAGGGGAAGGTTTAGAGAGGGAGAAATTTTGGGGGAGTTGGATCGAAAAAGTGTATAGAGTAAATCTTATTGCAAATTAAATGTACTATAAATATTGTTATATACATTTATTCTCTATCTTGAATATTAACCGAGATATTTGCATTTTTCAGTTTTCAGCCTTCAGTAAACCCCCACTTCTACTCGTGTTACATAAACAATATTTTGTTATACAATAAACCACATTATTCAAAGCCTAGATACCAACTATTGTTTTCCAGGGACCTTTATTATACGAGATAGATGCACATATGTACGTGTGCCCCCCTCCTTCTTAAATTCTTGGACTACTAAAATTTGATTGATTGAAATAAAAACTACTCTGATTCATTATAAATTACAGTACTAGGTATAGTACATATTTTTCAATAAAATGAATATGTTATATTCTGATATGTTTCAGTAATAGTTTTTCTTCAGCTGAGCCATTGGTAGACCTGTTTGTTTACATTTGAGGCGCTTCCCGCCGGCAGGAGAATGATTTCTTATTAACGATTTATTCACTTAATGTTCAAGGTAGTGTTGTGTTAGCAGTATGTATGTTTATCTATTATTAATCTTCACGAGGGGAATCTGCTTAGTTTACGCAGCCCCTTCGTGACGACTTTTTTCTTGGGAAATAGAGAATATATGGTGAGATATCATATCATGTATATATCATGCCAGCACATGGAAATCTGCTTAGTTACGCAGCTCCTGCGTGATGGACTCTTATTCAATCTTATCCTAGCCACTTTATGATATTCCTAAGGTGAAACTAACGAAAAAAAACTAAAATATGCTATATCTTGGTTAATGTTAAAGTTAGATGGGAAAATGTGTAATATAGCAATTCTAGAAAATCAAATGTCTAATAGCATTGGTTATATAAAATTTTTGTTTCATCTGGATGTATATATATATATATATATATATATATATATATATATATATATATATAACGGAGATATTTCGAATTTTCTTTATCCGCCTCTTGGTTTCATTTCAGACTTTAATGAACTTGATCATTCGTTTCCACGAAACGCTTAAATATATCGGTTTGGTGCAACATTTGTACATTTGAAACATATTTCATCCATGTCAAAATGCTTCCGACCACAAGAAACCCGCAATAAAAACATTCCAATTAGCTACAGGACGCAAGCGACAAAGGAACTAATTGAGACAGTAAATCAAATAAAGTCAGGGCCAGTGCCTCTCCTCTGCTTTACACGGATTCACAACTGCTAAGTTACCTGAAAATCAGTAACTACGACTGAAAAAAATATTAGTTTTTCTTTCTTTTTTTATAGAAACGTATATATCCAATTCGTTTTAAAGAAAATTCCCGTAAGTTCGAATTAAAACGTAACTTGTGAGGTTAAGAATCCCCATGCCCACGGAATGAAAGTTAATTACAAATAGATTAGCTGTCAAGTTATTTATTTGTCATCTTCATTCATATTTTTCATCAAATGTAACACGTTTTACACGGAAGGACGGAGTAACATGTCCTTGAGCATCATAAGATGCATTAAAATGAAAACTGTTTTAACCCTCGGTCGGGCGCGTCAAGAACCTTCCGTCTTCGGGCGCGTGTATCTCAGAGATACAACCTCAACCGTTTTTACGGAAATACAATTTTTAATATATATTTTGCACTAAAATGTGCACTGTGTGATTAGAAACCATAACAGAGGAAGTATTTGTTTGAAAGAAGTAAATAATTTTCAAAATTGATAAGTATTATAATAAAAGAAATCTTGGTTGATAAAATAATCAAGTGGGTTATAGATTCATTATTATTGGAACCGTGAAAGATGATTTTTAAAATATAATTAAAAAATACAAATATCAAACGAAATTGCTTAAATGCACATGTCTTAATCATACATAATTCATTTCAGTTTGTGAACAATATAAACAAATTATCTAAATATAACTTCATTCAAAAATAAGTAGCACGAAATCACTTTTAGATAATACTTATTAAAAATTATCTAAATTTTAATGCACCAATCCTTTTAAAAATAGCAGTTTAATTATTATTTCTTTTGCAGAGCTGCATTACAATTATGACAAAGCATGGAACTATGTTGTAAACAAATTTTGGTTTTGCAAATCTCACAAGAGTAATTAGTAAACCTACATTTCTTTTTAGTTTCGCATGGTTCACATCATTTTCTTTTGTTCATTGTAGCGGAATGACTTTTTTTATGCTGTTTTGTACTTGACTTCAATGTATGGTCCAATGAGTCTCTGTACTCTTCAAGTTTCGTCCTTAGTTCGGGTGGTAAACATCTACAGTAGTCACTGCATCGTACAATATTTTCTTGTACAAGTTCTTTTGAAAGCTCATTTATGAGCAAAATAATAGAGAAATAGGTTTATATGATTCCGTTTAATAATGATAAACTTAATTGATCTATATATTTATGAAATACAGATTTCAAAAAAACTAACAAGATCGGGCGCGTGGTATCTAGGAGATACAACTGAATGACGGTGAAAACGGTGAAACACACGACTCCATCGAACAAAGTGACACAACTGACCTTGAGGGGGAGACGTATAAACAACATAACTCGAAGCACTACGCCACCACTCTCTGCTAGGAGGTGTGGCATATATTTCTATAGAAACTGTGTATCTGAGAGATCACGCGCCCGACGGAGGGTTAAATAGGTATTTTCTCTTTTCATTAATTATGTTTCTTTCTTATCTTATACAGGGTGATTACTGGGAAACGCATGTTTTTGACTTGCGTAGTATACAAGGAATGTCGTTGGGTGACGGCCAGATGTTGTTGGGCTGTGGAGCGGGGAGTGTGCAGTTTCAGTTGTAGCCGAGATGTGGAACCGTAGGTTTGTGAATCAGTCACTCAGACTCAGCGAGACTTGTACATTTTAACATTGCACGGCATGGTGGTATCCCTGATCGTAACACGATATTGCCTTGGATACATAATGTTAACACAACTGGATCTTTGCTTAAGAAGAAACCTCCTTGAGATATGTTAGCAAAATCCATAGCAAGTTTTAAAGAACGCCTTCAACACTGTATCCAAGCAGGCGACGACCTTAGAGATTTAATTTTTAAACGCTAAATTTAAGTAATTTTATTCTGAAATTGCATATTGTGTACACTGTTTTCCACTCATAAATACATTTTTTGCTCAGAATTGCCTGAGTACTCCTTATTTGAAAAACATGCGTTTCTAGGTAATGACCCTGTATATATTAATGGATAATAGAATTAATTTAATGAAGGCATTCATAGACAATAATATATGGATTAAATACATTGATAGAGTAATGGGACTAGGTCATCCCATTTCCTTGAGTAAAATTTCTTAAAAGAATTCGAAGTTTCAGTAAAACGTTCTTTAAGGCCTCAAACATCAAGATAATAATTATATCCATGCTACTGAATGAGGCACTAAATATCAACATTATATTTTCTCGGGTAAAAGGAATATTAAACCCCAAAACTGCATAATTACTTTAATTCAAAAGTCTTGAAAAATCAGGATTTAATAGGTGATTACCGAAATAAAACGACAAAGAACAACAGAAGAAAAGTACCAACCTACCGTAAACAGAAAAACAAAAAAAGGAGAAGTTGGTTGGAAGATTAAAAGACGCAGCAGCTGGTAGTATAAATAGGCCTTTAGTAGGCTTTAATTAGAGTTGGTGGCAAAGATGGTGGTTTGGGTTTAAGGGGAAGGAAGAGGCGGGTTTCACTAGGCAATTAACACCTCGGCCTGCTCCATTGTTGACCGGCTCACATCAAACACATGCCCTGGTTTTCAGCTGTATACACTGCTTAATCACCATCAACCCTTCTTATTCTTCCCCTCTACTCGCTTCCTCAACTCCTCTTCATTCAATCAAACCTTAATCTAACAGAAGTCAGCTTGCTCCAATCTCCGATTAAACGTAGGCATTGAAGCTGTACTCATAAAGCGATTTACGAAAAGGTTCTTACAAGGGGAGTGCACGGCCATCCCCCCACCGATTTGAACGAAAATGTTTTAGTGTTTAGTACCTGATGAAAAACCATTTCTGTCAAAGCGAGAGAACGCACTTCTCTAAAACTCTAAAAAATTGTTAAAGTTTGCAGGAAAGTTTTGGGTTGTTCCCAAAATATGTATTTCAAGGAGTCCCCCATGGCTCAGGAGTAGTGCTTTTCTTTTGTAACCGGAAATCTCAAGATCGAAACTCGCCGAGAGCGATTTTTTTTTTTGTAGATTTCTTTTTTAATTTTTTGCTTCTAGGGCGTTTATTTAATACTAATAAATAAAAAAAAAAGTTTTTTTTTTAATTTTTACCGTGTTCCATATATTTAACGAAAATTCGTACGCTTTCTGTCAAAAATGACAGAAATTGTTAACTTGATGATGGACGTCGGTGGGGGGAAGGCCGTGCACTCCCCTTGTTAGAATGCCATCGAACCTGCTTGGTTTACAAATTTCAAATTTATGTATATGTATTTATGTGTGTGTGTGTGTGTGTGTGTGTGTGTGTGTGTGTGTGTGTGTGTGTGTATACACATGGATACATGCATATCCATCCAGCACAGAAGAATGGAATAATTAGGACTCTGATAGCTAGAGCTGAAATAATAACAGAGCCACAGAACCAGCAAAAAGAAAAACGACACCTGTAGTCAGTCGGACCTACAGAAAAATGGATCTGGACATGGAACTGGACAAAACAATAAATAATAGACCAACATAAAACAGACACAACAAACCCAAACCACATAAATTAGACAGCATTAGCAAATGTGGATGCTACAACGATCAAGTCATCTTCATAAGCTGAAACCGATGCCCTGACGGTGCCTAAAAGGAACCCAGCTCGTGTTCTGGAAGCCTTTGTATAGAACCAGTCTTATTGCAAATTAAATGTACTATATATATATATATATATATATATATATATTCAATATCTTCAATATTAACCGAGATATTTGCATTTTTTTCAGTTTTCAGCATTCAGCAAACCCCCACTTCTACTCATGGTACATAAACAATACTCTGTTTTGTAAAAAGCCACATTATTTGAAGCTTAAATATCATAAATTCTTTTCAAGAGACATTTATTATACAAGTTAAATGCAAATATGTTATCGTGACCCCCCGCCCTCTTTCTTAAGCTCTTGGACTACTAAAATTTGATTGATTGAGATAAAAATTATTCTGATCCATTATAAATAACAGTACTAGATATAGTAAATAGTTTTGAATAAAATTAATATTTTACATTCTGATATACTTCCGTAATTGTTTTTCTTTCCTGTAATAAGTTGGGACACCCGTTTGTTTACGTTTCAGGTGCTTTCCGTCTGGAGGTTTCTTATTATCGTTTGTATTTATTCACTTGATGTTGAAAGTGCTATTGTGTTATCAGTATTTAGATTTATCTATTATTAAACATCACGAGGGAAATCTACTTAGTTTACGCAGGCCCTGCGTGACGGACTTCTTTTATTATTAATACAATTGGCAATTTTAAGATAGGGGTGGCACGGGAACTTGGGATTGCATTGTATATACGAATGTTTGATTTTATTAGAAGATGTTTTCAATTACTGGTTGAACAAAACATTATTTGTTATTTTTTTAGAAAGAAAATTTTAAATAATGTATTATTTTTATAACTATTACCTAATGAATATTTAAAAAGACTTAGATTAAAAAGTTCTATAATTAAAGCTGAAGTGAGCAGATAAAAGAGATGGAATATGGGAGCGTGGGGAAAAGGGACGGCATTATATGCAAATTTAGTTGATGAGTTAATTTTCATTGCTAAGGGCAGTTTGACGGCGAGGAATTCGGGAAGAGGGAAAGTTGGGGGCAAACAGCTCTTAACTAATGTGTACTTTGCGTGAGGGGAGCCGGCTCATGCCGCTGGCCCAAACGGGCCGGGCATCGGTCAACACTGGACCCATCTCTCAATCAGCTCTTCATAATGAACCATTATTGACATTGCGGCCTGATAGTTGTCTCTGAACAAATATACGCCAATTTTCTCCTTTTAAAACAACACGTAGTAATTAATTTTCTAATTTCAGCCATCTCGAGAACTCCAGGCAGTTTGGGTTTCACACACAAAATGAAAACCTATAGTTAGTCCAAACACTATCTGATGAAATACAAGGTACTGTGTAACTCATATACATGAGCCATGGAAGGTGGTAGCCTTCAAACCATCTTGTGTGGGAAATGTTGTGCAGTCTCCAATAATTTTACAAGATTCAGCATAAGTATAAGCTACTGAGGGTGTCCACTTTACACGATTTTTCAAAGTATTTCATGATGTTCACAGATGCCATTTGTTAGGAAATGAGTTACATATACTCTCTTCGGCATAACTTTATTTTCATATGTTCTTAATAGTTTATTGGCTTAAAAAAATGGCCCCTGAAGAGGTGGGAGTTAAGACATGAAACATGTAGGAGCATGTCAAGGAAGTTTGCGGGGAAAGAAAGGTTTTTTTATTGGTGACCCTTGCAATTAAACTATGAAGAACATATAAAAATATTGGGCCCAGAATAAGATTTTATATTCTATTCCAAAATTTGTTTTACCCTCCAAAATAATTATAGGGCTCACGGTGGGATTCAAGTGAACAACTACTTATAAATAAATGCTTAGTATAAGTACGACGGACCGTGAGTGACGGCCTTTTATATTTAAAATCAAATGACTTATGAAATAATGTTTGCCAAAAAGAAAAAGTAATGGAAAATTTTAAATAGAAATTTTCCCATGGAAAGATTAAAATGTAATAATTTATTTTAATACCCAACATAAAAATTCTTATTTAATTCATGTTTTGTAGTATACACTTTTGATGATTGCTAATTTGACCTATAATTTGGTAAGTATTTATTTTTTTATCTTTTTACAAATGAGTACGCTCTATAAGCCAGTCGAAATAAAAAATGTTAAAGCGTAGAAAATATTTTCCTTATAATTTATTAAACAAATTTTAGGAAAGCAGTTATTACAAAATGGTCATTGTAAGATTTAAAAAATAAAAATGATGAGAAAATTGTTTTGAACCAAGTCTGAAACATCGATCAAAGTTTTATTTTTTGACTCAAAAGTAAAAATTAAATTTCTATTGAAACAGTTTTAATTAAAAAAATGAATGGTTATTTCCGGTCCCAATTTAAGTGTGATAAGAATATACTAAGAACATTAATTAATCGTAGTATACATAAAATATTTTTACAAGATTTGTTTTGTTAGCAAGAGAAGTTTTTGTTTTTAACTAGATTTCATTTTACTCATACATTATTATTTTTATTTAAAAGTATAGACCAGAGTCGATTACAGAAGTTTCAGTAATTGTCCCGGAATCTTTGCCACCAGCTGAACAATACTGCAGACTAAACAATACATTGCAGAACCCATTCAACCCCAACTTTAAAGCCTAAATTAAATAATCTTCACGAGCTCTCTCCTTTAAGTCCACTCTGAGAAGCTTAGTTCTGAGAAGTTCCTAAACTTCTTTATTTAATTCCACTTTCACGGTTTTGGTATCCGACTATCGTTTTGACAGATATCTCTGACTGGACTTGGACACAGAAGTCAGTCTCTGCCCCCGACATGGCCATGATATTTAATGTATACAAGGCTATTAGATAATGAACAATTAAGTCATTAAATAGGAGTGATCACTAAAAAAGAGATAGAAGGAGACAAAACTGATAGAAAATACTGCAATTCAGCACATTATCTGAAAAATACTAAGAACTCCATTAATATTCGAGATACAGAATAAATGTATAAGGCAACATTTATATTAAATTACATAAATAACACATTAGGCTGTATACAATTTTTCAATCTGGTTCAAAATAACGGGAAATTTTTGAAATTCGCTCCCCTAAACCCCCTTCTCCTAGTGCGATTTCAGCTATTGTCGACCTCCATATTCAATTTGACACGAAATATTTAAATATCGCGTTTGGTACCGATCAAACCCAATTTGTGACCACTGGATCAGTACACACTTACATCATTTGAGACTGAATGATAGTGTGTTTTTTTTTTTGCAAGACTTCAATGAGTAAAATTAACTGTTAGCCTCCCGACAACTTCTACTCTCGCTTGAGTGTTATCAAAATTGCTTTACTTAAAATTTATTCTAAACATTAAAAAATTCGCGTTTTCTTGTAATGTATATACCTGGTTTAAATAAATAACAGCGCTGCCCTAAAAATAACTCAATTTATATTATAAACGCAAGGTAAGGGAAAGATATTGTAGCCCTCCCTGCAACATCAAATTAACAACATCAAAAATCTTGAATCATATTGGGTTATAACGCTTATTGTATTTTGTTATAATGACATTGCCAAGGGAAGTTTAATAGTTATAGATAGTACATAGTCACATCAGTAACGCCAATATATCGAAGGAAATAGGATAATGTATACCACAATTAAAGAGTTTGATTTCGCGCAACTTCGGCTAACACACTTTGCAAATTCAGTATGACTTTGTTTAAATAATACATTATACAAATTAAATAATGGAAGTACTTTCAAAGTTTAAATGTTTATTGAAAATAACGAAGTTATCTTCTAATTAAAATAAATAACAAATGCTGAGGGTAGGGGCGGAGATTTATAGCCTCCCTAATCGGAATCATACTTAGAACTATCATATAAGTATAATAACATTACATTATTTGTGATAATATGCCTATATTAAAACCACTTTAATGAGTACTAATAAAATTGTTTATTCCCGCTATAAGTTATAGCGTATAACTTGTGTATACTTCGTTGTACGACAAAAGTGAATTTAACAAAAGTTTCTCTGAATAACAAAATAAAGACCTGATGTGCATGTTTATCGAAAAACCCATAGGAGACGAAATGCGGTGAATTTCTATATAATGCCTCCTTTATAACGCCCAATCCTGCTAGTCCCTAGAAATTTTGATATAACTTATAATCATAGTAGAGTTAATGCTAATCCACCTACCGAGTTTTCTTTAGTTTGGTTCAATAGTTAGTGCCCAATAAAATTGTGGCCTCCCATTATAGGTTTAGTGTATATCTCGATTACACATCGGTATACGACAAAAGTGTATATAACAGAAGCTACTTTAAATAACACAATAAACAACGTTTCTCATATGCACGTTTGCCAAAAAACAATAGAAAGCGAAATAGCCCGATTTTTCATTTCAGGCCTCCTTTATAACCCCCACTCCTGCCCTTACCTAGAGATTTTAATGTACATTAAAGTTAATGTGTTATATTCAGATGTATATCAGTAATTGTTTTTCTTTCCGGTGATGAATATGTCTATCTGTTCAGCTCTCAGTGTTTGGCAGACCTATCTGATTACAATTCATAAGAAGTTTCCGTTGGAGCTTGTTAAAATTAACTTAACGATTTCTCATTGCCGTTTGTATTTGCTCACGGTAGTTTTAAGTGTTAGCAGTATGCGGATTTCTCTATTGTAAAACTTCACGTAGGAAATCTGCTTAGTTTACGCAGCCCCTGCGTGACGGACTTTTTTTATCTCCCTGCGTTGTTGTTTACATGCCTGTATGGATTATCTGTCGCTAATGACAGTTGTCTTGTGTCATCTCAGGTGTAAGTATTTGCATTTTTGATGTTCTTAAGCTAAATATTTTATTAACTAGCTATCAGGAGCCGATGCAGCTCATACGAACAACTGGAGTTAGTGAATAATAAATACCTCTGCTAAATTGATTGTAGTTCTTGATGACGCGCTCTGCATTCCTCCTAGCTATGTAGAACCATTCGCTGGTGTTGCTTAGGTAGTTATACTCAACGGCAAGGTCCTTGACTAGTATCTCGCCCTCCGGAAGCCGGTAGGCGTAGGGGCAATAGAGCAGGTAGTTCTTGTACTGGTGAGCATCATAGCAGTTACCGGCGGCAAATATGTCCTCATCGAACTCGACCATGCTGAGCACGCTGGTGTGGAGAAGGTAGTCTGAGGCTTCCATCACTTCCGGCGGTGCGTATTTCCAAAGCCTAGTCAGCATGTTGGCCCGATTCACGGCCACCTCTGCCTCTATGCGGAACTTCTCCTATGGGCAAAAAAAAACATTCATAAATTATGATATGCTTTATCCTATGAGGCTTCCTGTGTATTAGCAGACACTGAGCCAATTTACATCAAAGCTGAGCTAATGATAAGGCAGCATATGTTATTGAAATTGAATAGAATCCCACAAGACTTTACATTATAATATATTAAATCATACAAAATAGAAAAGTCCGTCACGCAGGGGCTGCGTTAACTAAGCTGATTTCCCAAGTGAAAATTCAGAATAGAGAAATTTCACGGGTGCCGAACAGTTATTGAAACGGCCGAACTCACGACTACAACCGAAGTTAGCCGATCTCATCATGTCCGTTACGCTCAATAAAATGCAAATATCTCAGTTAATATCCAAGATAGAGAATAAATGTATATAACAATATTTATTGTAAATTTAATTTGCAATGATATTGGCTCTATACAATTTTTCGATCCGACGTATAGTATCGCAGGTATATATAAATTATATATGTATATATATATATATATATATATATATATATATATATATATATATATAATTTTGAACGGACCTCATTTTCGTTATTTGAAATTTGAAGAAAATGTAAAATGTTTGAAAATCGCGTCATGAGTACGACCTCAATAGCTGATTTCCCTTAATGGTAATCTGCTAAAAAGACGTGAGACGTACTTACTGGTTACACCCAAAGGATTATATTACACCATTACGTGTACATATCACATATACACAGTGACAGGAAGTAAAAACAAGGATGGCGTTGGGTGTGCGTACATCATTTTAAAAGACGGCAATATTATAAAGAGAGGACAAACAGACTATCGCCACTATGTACAAACAATCAAGCAGAAAACCTTGCAATTACTGAGGCACTCAAAATTCTACGCGACATTTCAAGTGTCAGAGAGACTAGTATAATCTACGCGGACAGCAGAATTAACATAGACCGCATTTACAATAACGAAAACCATAACGAACAGAATGAACAGATCAGAAAACTGATTACACTATGTAGACAGAAGAATGTAATACTGACAATAACATGGCTAAAACGACACTCGGGAAACTTACGGAACGCTTCAGCAGACCAACTTGCAGCTTCAAGAGACGAATCAATACCTATACTCTAAACTGACTAAATACACCATTAAAACACCAACACTCCTGAAGGACGTCAATTACATAAGTGCATACTAACTATATACCAGAGACAAAAAATTAAACACAGCAATTCTAAACAAATACAATTTATGCCAGGATATGGACCTACGAAAAGTTACTTGTACAAATTCAAAGTAACAAACACAAATTCATGCAAATGTGACAATGAGACTTAACAGACATATGACCACCTCTTATATGACTGAACATTACTTGACGGACCAAGAACAAAACTCATCAAGTACATTACCTTACAAAATGGAACTTGGCCGTCGGAAAAACCGATACTTCTACTAAAATTCAACAAGGGATTTAATGTATTTCGAAGAATTGGACACACTACATACATGCAAAATTTACATATGTTTTATTATATTTTTTTTATTGTTTTTATAATGTTTATAAATATTGTATACGAAATATTATAGTATATTTATTTAAATGTGTGTAGTATCCAAAGGATGGAGAACACAAAAATTTAAATAAATTCCCACATTATAGGGATACTCTGCGTGGAAAACTGGAAAATTGTGATATGCCGGTTTGCGGTGTAAATTTCAGCATTGATAAAACTATATCTGCCAAAAATATCTATATTTTTTGCACACACTATATTATTTTCTTGGTTTTAGAAGATTTCCCATAAGATAAATCGGCTATTGAGGTTATACTCATGACGCGATTTTAGAAACATTTCTTCAAATGTCCATCAATCCCACGTGATGATGAAAAGTTCGTTACGCAACGGCTCCTTAAACTAAGCAGGTTTCCCACGTGCTGGTATAACACTCTCAATATTTTTTATCTTATAATACAGAATCAATCTTTTTTAACTACCGACGCTCTACAATTATTGTTCTATAGATTGTTTCGAAGCTCAAATATTAAGCGAGTTATTCGTACGTTTTTCGGCCTTCAGTAATCCCCCCCCCCCACTTCTATTCATCGGATTTTTTCTTAGAAATATTAAATATACGGTAGATGAGATGAGTAGTGTGTCACACCCACAAGTGGGAAATCTGTTTAGTTTACGCAGCCCCCACGTTGCGGAATTTTGTATCTCCTGTACTACCAAAACTTTTGATTTTTTTGGATTCGAGTTTAAAATTATCTACAGCGTCCTTTAGGACTTACGGTATTTTATTCGTTTCAACATCAAACTTCCAATGTTCAATGTCATCGGTAAATCTGATGCAATGATCAATTGAGAAGATAATGTGATTGACGCCGCCCATGTCATATAACTTTCATAATTCTGGCTTCCAAATCACACTCATAAATAATGATTACTGTAATCGGGTTTCTGTGAATATTGCAAATTAACCTTCTGTTTTTCCAATCGATTTCTTTTTTAGACAAACATTAGTCCCCAGTTAACTGTAGGAAACGTTTTTTCTATACCTACAAATGTAAATACCGTTTCTCAAATATTTTGCAATGTATTAATACCACAATATGTGTTAATCAGGATGAGAAAATTATACCTGCCGCAAATATCTATATTTTTCCCCCTCAAACATATCTAAAGGATTGTTTCTTTTTTTAGTCCGAAAAAGGATATTAATTTCTATTTATACTCGTAGATGTAACTTAATTTCAGGACCGTCAGACCAACAATCCAGAAGAGTTCCCTTACGAGACTCAAGATAAGACCAAGAAATGTCTGTGTATCTTTGAACAGAAAAGGTACTTGATTGTAAGAAATGCACTAAGAGAGAGGGACACAAGAACAGCCATTGCTTTCCCGATAAGACTAGGTAAATAAAAAATGCTCTGCCAACATTTTAGAGAACCAATCATAAATTGTATTCGTAAATTTATTAATTACTAGCTCAGATACCCGGCTTCGCTCGGGAATTCATTTGAGGCTGAATGGTGATGGTATATTTTTGGCAAGGCTTTACTTTGCACAATATTTTGACATTTACCCGTTCCAGTGTTTAGGGTTAATACCCGTTGTTGGCATTTGTTAATAATAAAATTATTTTTTTTATGTAAGACTTCACTGTCCTGCATATTGTCATATTTCCCGTCTCCTGTGCATTATGCATAGATTTGAATTATTAAGGAGAAAATATTGACATACATTTGAATTAATTTTTTCAGGTGAGGTACCTGGTAGTTCATATTGAAAAGAAGTGTTGAGCAAATTTCTCTAAATAACAAAATAAACAACTTTTGTTATGTGCATATTTGCCGAAACCCCAATAGGAAATCATTATTATTAATTTCAGGCCTCCCTTATAACCCCCACTCTTGCCCGTCCTTAGAAATGTTAGTATGGCTTATTATAAGGAAGGCGTTAGTGCTAATACACATACTGAGTGTTTTATTTAGTTCGGTTGAGTCTTTTGTGCCAAATAAAATTGTTGTCTCCCGCTATAATTTTTAGCGTATAACGCCTTTATACTTCGGTATACGATGAAAGTGTATATAAAAAAAAGTTTCTCTAAATAACAAAATAAACAACTTTTGTTATGTGCATATTTGCCGAAAATGCAATAGGAAACGTAATATCACTATTATTAATTTCAGGCCTTCCTTATAACCCCCACTCCTGCCCGTCCTTGGAAATGTTAGTATGGCTTATTATAAGGAAATCGTTAGTATTAATTCACATAGCGAGTTTGGTTTAGTTCGGTTGAGTCTTATGTGCCAAATAAAATTGTGGACTCCCGCTATAGTTTTTAGCGTATAACTCATTTATACTTCCGTATACGGCAAAAGTGCATATAACAAAAGTTACTCTAAATAACAAAATAAACAACTTTTGTTATGTGCATATTTGCTGAAAAAGCAATAGGAAACGAAATATAGCTATTTTTAATTTCAGGCCTCCCTTATAACCCCCACTCCTGTTCGTCTTAGAGAATATTAATATAGCCTAAAGTCTACGTTGGGCTAGTAGTAATATACATACCAAGTTTCATAAAATTCGGTTCAGCCGTTTATGCGTGAAAAGGTAACAAACAAACAAACAAACAGACACGAAAGAAACTAAATGTTGTTATGGTGTCTATGACATGTGAAACGAAAAGTTATCTTGAAATTTCGCGAAAAAAATCAATGTACAGACAGAGGTTACAATTTTATATATATATATATATAGATAAGCATTAGCCCGTGCATTTGTGTGTGGGGGTGAGAGTGTGTGTGCAAACTAAACATATTCTCTCTTGCCTGATTGGCTTAGGATCAAACGAGACCTTGATGAAGGAGAGACATTTGCATAAGGATATCGAAACTGGTTTACTTGATGAAGGGCTTTAATAATGGCGCTAACCAACCCAATATTCTGAATAGCTTTGTAGTATAAACAGATTTTCAGGCACGGGATAATATTAGTTTGAGCCACGTTGATTTAATCATCTGATTGAAACATAGGTACGTATTGGCTGCATCGGACAACAATAATCTTTTGTCTGTGTCTCAGCATAGTGGCTCGTACCAATAATCTATCCTGGACTGAGTATACGCCAGGTTCAATCGTGGTTCAGTATGATTAAATTGGTTACAGTTATTTTAATTAGGGTTATAAATGCAGATATACTAGCTGAATCACAAATTACCTTTGTGGGCTATAGTTATAAAAACCACCCCTACTGGGGGTAAATCAAATAATATATAATACTAAATACATTTATATATATATATATATATATATATATATATATATATACATATACATATACTGTATAAAAAATATATGATAGGCTCTGGTGAGCGTAAACTAAGCAGCAGCTTTCCCACGTGAAGTTTTTTAATAGAGAAATCTGCATACTAGTAACGAGTCTCTAAACCAATTTCAAGGGAGCCGAACAGTTACGAAAACGGCCGGACTACCTTTCGGCGGAAAATCAAGAATAGAACTGAAATCAGCCGATCTCATCTCTTCCGTTATCTTCACAAACTTATCAAAAATATCTCGGTTAATATACGAGATAGAGAATAAATGTATATATCATTTTTTATAGTAAATTTAATTTTCAATGAGATTGGTTCTATAAATGTTTTCGATCCGACGTATAGTAACGGAGATATTTCAATTTTTCGAAAGTCCCCCTCTCTTAACCCCACCCCCTTCCACTGGTCCGATTTCAGCCATTAACGAACTTGATCTTTCTCTTTGCATAAAACGAGTAAATATCGAGTTTCGTAACGATCAAACAAAAATTACGACCGCGAGACCGTTAACAGACAAATATATATATATATATATATATATATATATATATATATATATATATATATATATATATATATAATTTTGAACGGACCTCATTTTTTTCATCTCCTGGGTAGTGTTGATGGAAATTTGACGAAATGTTTCGTAGATATCGTCATGAGTACGACCTCAACAACTGATTTCCCTCAAGGGAAAGGTTTAAAGGTTGTGGCACGAAAACTTGCGACAATCTGTATGTGTATGTTATATATATATATATATATATATATATATATATATATATATATATATAAAACTCAATATCGGTATATCTCACATGATATACTGGAACCTTTATAGCTACCTTTTATATCTAATAAAGAACGAAGAATAGGGAGTATAAAGTTTCTTGGGCGTAAAGGTATGATCCATTTTAAGTAACTCTGGAAGAGCAGATTGGACCTTTGATAAAGGAATAAACCTTTTCAAAGACATCAAAGATCACACTATACTCAAGGGGTTCATGAGATATTTTTAGAGCTACGGCTTATGTAGATCATCCTTGATCCTACGACAAAAAAAAAATAGGTAGAAAGAGAGATTGAAAAACATCAAAGCCTAACTCTAAGAAGGTTGAAGTTTCTTTATAGAAACAGGACTATGGGAACAAGAGGAACTTGGAAGGTCACCAGTTTTCTACTGTTGAGTACGTACTCAGAAATAGTAGTACAGACAGGGTTCTAGGTTAATACAGACTCGGGTAAGATCTTATTAATTGAGTAAATCGAAAATCAGAATTATTTAGTGTTGGAATACATGAAAAATTAAACAGAGATAGTCACGTATTTACGAAGTATGAAGGAGATGAAAGGAGCCGACCGAGGAAGGACTATTGGCGCCTGGAGCCTGGATTGTTCCAGACTAAAGAGCCCAGTACCATCGAGACAGATTCCTTTGATGTTACCGCTCTTCTATATAAGCGTGCCCAACTCGCCCGACAGTTAGTTTTGTTCTCAAGTGCTCATCAGTGCGTTCAGTGCAACAGTGCAGTGTGGAAATGTGTTTTATGTGAAGAACAGTGTTGTGCCGTGACTCTGTACAGAACAGTACAGTGTCGTGCTTAAGACAGTGCAGTGCCGTATTTTTGTGAACTTCAGTGATCGTGAGTGAGTTATTGGACTGTGTAATACCAAGAACAGTGAAGCTAACAGTGCATACTGTGAGTAGTAGTAAAGAATAATTATCTAAGTGTTTAGTACATTGTTAAATAAATTGTGCAGTGATAAAAGCTTCTGTGTGTTTCAAATTTCAAGGAATAGCTGTCGTAATGATTTTCTGTACTTATAAACCATACTCCATAGTCTTCGATATTTCGAAGAGAAAACACTATAGAAATGGAAGCAGTAATCTCACACTGGCCAAAGTCCATTATAATGAGTATTAAACAGTTAAACGGAAGGAATCATACGAATGAAGCAACAAAAGCTTAGCATAACTTTCTTATTTTCCGTAAACCCTTATCTTCCAATTTAATGTGGGTGGAAACTAAACCGTTTCTCACTCTCTCTTTCTATCCCTCTCTCTCCCCTTCTCTTCCCTTCTCCCTTTCTTTCTCTAGGTATTTATCTCCAGAAAATCGTAGCGTTCTCTCATGATTTTGAGAGGATTCTTTGAAAGATATCAACATAGCTGCACTAATCCGAAACGGCAGTAAGGAAGAGACTTACTTCTCTATTAAGAAGTATTGAAAGTATTGAACTTTGTTCACTATGAATACTGTCGATTGGTCTACTTCTTTTAGAACAATAAGGTAGTAGATGGAATTTCCAAACCCTATTCTAAACTTTTCCACCACAAGATAAAACCTTTTCCCACTAGCAAAATATTAGCTTTACCCTGACGTTCTTCGTATCATTCCGTATTTGAATTATGTAATTTTAGAAATTGCATAGCTTCAACACATCAGCGGAAATTCCCTTAAGGGAAATCAGCTATTGAGGTTGCACTCATGGCGCGTTTTTCGAAACAATTTCCTCAAATGTCCATCGCTTCTATCCAGAATATAACTATGTGCATGTCATGTTGTTAACAATATCATGCTAAGCTGTTATATAATGAACCTCTTTATTAAATTAAATACCAAATATTGTTTTCATTGAACTTCTAATGTGTAAGATACATGCAAAAACTAAATATTTTGAGTTTTTAACTCGAAAATGTTTATTTGATCTATTTCATACATGATATTTAACCGTTTCAAGCAACACTTAAGTTCCTAGTAGTAAATAGCTGACATCGGGCTAGCGATAAGGGGAGTGTAAGGGGGGGGGAGGCAATTAATGGCAATGAAATTTCAAAATATCTCCATTATTATGAGTCGTGTCGAAATATGATATTAAACCAATCTTGTTAAACTATTCATGTTCTACAATTGTTTATTCATTTTTTTCATAACTCAAATATTCAGCTTTAGTAACTGTTTTCAGCCTCCAGCAACCCCCACTTCCATTCATCGGAATTTTTCTAAGAAATAGAATATATATGGTGAAAGGAAATCAATAGTGTCCATTACTTTATAGTAAAAGCGTAGTTTAGTTCATTGAGTATTAGCATTCCGATCTATACTTTATTTAACCCTATTACCCTATAAGTAAATATATCTAACACAGGGTTATTACTTACGTTTTTTTTATACAATAATATAAAAAAAATTTAAAAAATATATAAAGCAGCTGAGGCTTTAAGGCATATGGGGCAACCACCGGCCCGAGATACATTTTAAAAAACCAAATTAAACAAAAATATTACACTACTTACTCCAAATGAGGAGAGATTTGTACGTTTGGCAGTACTTATAAATGCGAACAATTCTTTTCAATGATGAAAATTAATAAATAAAAATATCGTACAAGGCTGACTGACGATAATTTGGTAAATTCTTTTCGTCTTTGTATCAGTGGAATTAATCGAAACATCGATGGATTAGTTTCCCAAATTCAAGCTCAAGTGTCTCATTGATTTCGGTGTGGCTATTTAACTTTCGTTGTTTTTAATAATTCAAAATTTTAAGATTTAATTATCATGTTGTACCTATTTTTTTCATTTCATTTTGTTATTTTAATAATTTGTATTATAATTACACTCTGGTATAATTTCATGTCTGATATCTATCGTTAAAAATTATAAACACTGTTTTAAAATGCACTGCATTTAAAAGAGGCCCGCTAACGTAATTGCACACTAAGGTTTGGCCCACAACTTGTCAAAGGTTGCCCATACCTGCTTCAAGGCTATAAATTGGGTCTATATTAAACAGTGTAGTGTGCTTCATATACATTAATATTCGAAATGAATGTGGAATTTCGAATGGAATAATGAAGAACGCTTGACGAGTTCAGCAATTGATCTATAAACTAAATTAGAATAAGTAATCGTTACTATAACAAGCCTTTTATTACAATTCAAATTGACTGCCTAGATAGAAGGCATTTGATTCCAGCGCTAGTGGAGAAATAGTAATAATTTGAGTCTCCCCAATTTTCATTGAACAATATTCAATACCTATTAATGGGTTGCCTTATAGTAGTCCTGGGCAAAAATAGCACAGCGTTTAAGATACAAAGCATTTTGTTTTCATTTCTAGCGGGTATTCTTTATAAAAGTCGGTCACGCAGGGGCTGCTCCCACGTATTTGCATTTATCTCAAAACTTAAAAGTTCAATGAAAACAATACTTGGTATTTAAGCTTCAAATAAAGTGCTTCATAACATAATAGAATATTGTTAATATGAGATGAGTAGGAGTGGGGCTTTACTTAAGACCGAAAACTAAAAAATGCAAATATCTCAGCTAATAATCAAGATAGTGAACAAAATGTACATAACAATATTTATAGAACAGTACATTTTCAATAAGATTGGTTCTATAAATTTTTTCGATCCGACGCATAATAACGTAGATATTAAGAATTTTCAAAATTCTCCCCATCTATAAACCCCCCACCCTGGTCCGATTTCAGCCGTTGACGAACTTGATCTTTCTTTTTGTATAAAACGATTATATATCAAGTTTGGCAACGATAAAACAAAAATTGCGACCGCTAGAGTGGTAACAGACAAATATATATTCCCAGTTTTGGACGGACCTCATTTTCGTCATCTTCTGGTTAGGATCGATGGGCATTTGAAGAAAAATTTCGAAAATCGCTTAATGAGTACGACCTCAATAGCTGATTTCCCTTAAGGGAAATCTGCTAAAAAAGAGGTATGGAGGTTGCTCACATGACAACTATTCAATTCAATTACTTCAAATTTTCTCAAATCATTATAAATGAGTGCCAAAAACGACTTAACTTTGATATTTAAAATTTGATATCAATATAATATAATATGAAAAAATGCAAATATAAGTATCTCCGTTAAAATAAAAGATGGAGAATAAATGTGTACAGCAATATCTATAGTATATTTCATTTGTAATAAGATTGGTTCTATACTACTTTTCGATCCGACATATAATAAGGGGGATATTTTGAATTTTCGAAATTCTCCTTTCTAAACCCCCTTCCCACTAGTTCAATTTCAGCCATTAACGAACTCGACCTTTAGTTTGGCATGAAACTCTTATATATCGACTTTGGTTACGATCAAACAAGAATTTCGAGCGGTAACGGACAAGTATATATATATATATATATATATTGTTACGTTTTATTACAAAACCAGTAATAAAACGTTGTTAATAAGAGTTCTTTTGAATTGTAAAATTAAACACACACAAGTTTCACAGTTTATCACTGCACAATTTATTTCACAATGCACAATACTCTTGGTTAATTATTACTACTCACAATATTACACTGATAGTGTCACGGTCCTTCAGATTACACAGTCCAATAATTCACTCGCGATCACTGAACTTCACATAAAACGACGGCACTGCACTGTCCTTTACTTCGCGGCACTGCACTGTCTTAAACATGCACTAAACTGTTACTTACAGTCACGGCACAACACTGTTCTTCTTATAAAAACACTTTACCGCACTACACTAAGTCGCACTGGAGCACTGATGTGACCATCAAGACATATGAGCGTTAACTGAGCCTGAGGTACTGGCAGGGTGTAGCCAAGGACCCCTGTAGAAGAGGCTAGCCAAGGAAAGGTCCAGAAGTTCCTGAAAGTCCCTAATTAGATTCTACCGGCTCCACGAGGTTGAGCTGTACAGGCTTAAATAGAGGAGCAGGGTGAGACCCAGGCTTTTCCAAGAAAGACTAGAAGGGACTAGTAAGGACGCGACCAATTAGCGGCACTTCTTTGAATTCCTCCGCACTCCCCAATCACGCGGTTCCTTCTCTGGTGTATTTAATTTTCGCAACGATATATATATATATATATATATATATATATATATATATATAGAGAGAGAGAGAGAGAGAGAGAGAGAGAGAGAGAGAGAGAGAATAGAAAAATGTATTGTATATTTGAAATACAGCCCAGGTCTATCCAATAGTCTCTCTTTCAGATATACACGGGCTATATAATGCCGTTAAACTTAAAATATAAATTATTAAGCAACTAATTTCAAGGTTCTCCACTATAGAGACATACCTCATGAACCAGTTAGTGAGTAAATATATTGTGTGTGCCGGCAAATACTAAGCTTGTGTTGGTCAAACAGTAGTGTGTATCTTACATAAGTAAATATGCTTCCATATATATTGGTTACCCTCAGTCTAGTAGTACTGCCAAGGCTTGTATTTAATTGTCAAACATCCATTAAATCTAGCGGGACATGTTTCTTCAGTCCCTTCATGACATCATGTGTTAGCCACGAATATCCTCTCTTCAAACCCGTTAGAACAATTTAATCTACTTTTGAATTTTAAGTTTCTTAGCAGAGTTTTCAGTGTTTAAAAGCACTCTTCTAAGCGAGGAAACCTATTTCATACCTATATGGGTAACAACAAGACATTCTCTTTTATTCTACCATGTTTTAACAGCTGTAAAGCAAGTTTTATTTGTTGCGGTTGGAGAGAACCGAAAACAAAATATAGAGCTACATCTCCATTATTATCCACGTGTTCCAGTAATACGGTAAATTTCGAACATATAAAAATATAAGTTATTTGTTTCAATTACACTGAATAGACATTCACCCACCTGATTTATGAATGTAGACTGACTCAAGACATACGAAGACAGTTAAAGACTCATATTCCCACATGGCCTATCATTCCCGATATCTTATTTACAAAACACCTAAATTTATTAAAAGCAATAACCTATGCTATGCTACATTCTTAAGCTGAGAGAGGACAAGATTATATAATATTAATATTATGTATTTCTTTTATTGGTTATTAAATTGCATTCCTTAATTGTTCTTATTTAATATTTTCTTTTATCAAGTTTAATTTTCATGTTCTTATTTACATTTTTAATATGTATATATATTATTATATAAAAATTGTTAAATGTTTTGACAAAATGCACATATAATGCAAATATGCATGGGATGTGCAGAAAATAAAATCCCTCCACATAGGGTTACTATGTAGAGGAATACGTAAAAATAAAAGTTATTTGGTTCAATTAAAACCTCAAATAGTTGAATTTAGTTTCAAAACATTGCATTTATGTTAATATGTTCTATTATTTCGATGCCAAAAAAAAATATTGATTTTTCTTGAACTTTAATGGAGATTAGCTCCTTCAGTTGAAGATTGCTCAATTTCACTTTGACCTAATACCAGCAAATGGTCTTGAGGTACACGGTCTAATATTATTTCAAGTTTTGCAATTTCTTTTCACAGATATTTACAAAACGATATGGGCACAGTGTGGATAAACACGCCACCATTGTGTGACAAACACTTGCCAAAGTGTGCTTAAAGACACCTAATCACATTTTATTATTGAAAAAAAGAAAGTATTCAACATATTAAAATATTCAAGTTATTTAGAACACAAAAATTAAGATTTTAAGAAACAATTTCCCAGTTAGACGAGCAGAGAGTTGCATATGAATTGATTTAGAGGTAACTTTTGTTATATACACTTTTGTCGTGTACCGAAGTATAAATGAGTTACACGCTAAAAGCTATAGCGGGAGTCAAAAAGTTTATTTGACACAAAAGACTCAACCGAACATAACAAAACTCGGTATGTGTATTAGCACTAACTCCTCCACGATAATAAGCCGTAGCATTTCAACATTTCTAGAGACGAGCAGGAGTGGGGATTATAAGGGAGGCCTGAAATTAAAAATAGCGATATTTCGTTTCCAATTGGTTTTTCGGCTAATATACACATGACAAAAGTTGATTATTTTTTTATATTGAGTAACTATTGTTATATTTACTTTGGTAGTATAACAAAGTATAAACTAAAAACTTAAGATATGCACTAAAAACTTAAGCGGGAGCCAACAATTTTGTTGGGCACTAATTATTGAACAGAATTTAACAAAACTCGGTATGCGAATTAGCATTAATTCTTCCATGATTATAAGCTATATTAAATTTTTTAGGTTCGAACGAAAGTGGGGGGGGGTTATAAAGGAGGCTTGAAATAAAAGTTCGCGAAATTTCATTTTTTATTTTTTTAAGGCAAACGTGCACATAACGAAAGTCGCTTTTTTTTTGTTATTAAAAATAACTTTTGTTTTATACATTTTTTGTTATAACGAAGTATGAAGCAATTAAATTTGCTCAGAAATATTGATATGCTCAACTCTTATTTCCAATATGAACTACCAGATACCCCACCTGGATTAATTCAAAAATATGTTAGTATTTCATCCTTAAGCTTCACGAGGGAAATCTGCTTAGCTTACGCAGCCCCCGCGTGACGGATTTTTTTGTTCTATACACTTGGTCTCTAATTTGATTACTAAGAGAGTTATTTGTATTTTTGTTTTGAGCCTTTAACAAACGCCCACTCCACTCATGGGACTTTCACTTTTCAGATATCGTATCACTAATCATCTTATGTTCAATGTATATATTTCAAGTTGCAGTTCCATAGGCCTCTTATTAGTGCGGACATAGAAAAGTAAATTTGACATAACAATATCAGTCACCATTCCAGAATATGGGAAATCTGCTTAGTTTACGTAGCACCTGCATGGCTAACCTAATTTTATTTACTTTACTAAACAATAGATTCAGTATGGTGGGTAAACTAAGCAAAGAATTGTTTGTACCTATACGAATTGGAGAATTCAGAGTCCAGCAGGTGCCCAGGAAACGGGACGACACCTTTTAATTTACTCAACCCAGGAATTTAATTTAAACCTCTGTTCCCAATTTATAGGAAGCTTGTAGAGCTTCTAGCCTCATGTACAGGAAAGCATTTGAATAAAATCGGCGCTGAGTGGACAATACTCCAGAGATGGAAACTCTTCAGATAACCAAAAAAAAAAAATTACTAAAAATAAAGATCAAGTTTATACTCGTAGACTTTCACGTTCCTGGTCATTAATATTGTTATGGTCTTTGGGTATTGACCGTGTCTGCATTTTTGTTGCCAACATTCCGCTAGACATGCTTCAAACTTCCTCAGGGCTATCTCTGAGACTGAAGAGTGTGTGTTCACGTCAGGTATACTCGTATATGTAAGTCTTATCCGGTTTCCTTGGGTGGGGTCTTCTCTTCCAGGAGTCTACGGATACTTGGTCCGGTGGTCGTTCACCGGCTATACCGTCGATTTTGTTTCTTGTCTGTGGTCTCTGTGGAATGGAGGGCTTCCAGAGTTTGCTGAGTCTGTATCCATCCTCCCTGTTGATGTTATATGGACATTTCGCTATTTCTATGGCTTCTCGAACAATGCTTTCTTGGTATCGGTCCACCTTGGCCAGCACCTTAACTTCATCGAATTTGACGTTGTGGTTAGTTTCCCAGAAGTGTTCTGCTATTGGTAATTCTTCTGTCCGAAACTTTTTCAAACTCTTGATATGTTCGGCGACCCTGGTGTTTATCAATCTGCCGGTCTGGCCAATATATTCTAAGCCGCAAGAACAGGGTATGCTGAATATTCCTGGGATTTTTGTCTGGAGTTGATCTTTGCAGCTGGGTAACATGTGTGCTATTTTCCTGTCAAATGCTGTTTCTATTCCCTGCTTCATGAGTATCCTTGAGATCTTCTCTGTTGTACCTTTAACAAAAGGATTTACGGCTGTTTTCCGGGGTTCATCTTCAATTGATTCTGTCTTCTTTTCTTTTTTCTTTTTAAACTGATTTCTAATTTCTTCTTTCCCGTAGCCATTCTTTAACAGTGCAGTCATCAGGTGCAGACACGGTCAATACCCGAAGACCTTAACAGTATTAAAGATCAAGTTCTTTAACAGCTGAAATCTTCGTCATTTTAAATTTTAAAAAATCTCCCTCATTATGAGTCGAATCGAAAAATTTTATATAACCAATCTTGTTGCAAATGTAATTGGGTATATAATTGACCCATTTTTCATTCAAAATAACTCATATATTGTGAGACGGTTCGAAAAGCTTTATAGAACCAATCTTTCTAAGGGGATAGGTTAGATGGGGGAGGGTAGATGGAGGGAATGGGGGTAGACAGAGGGGGTGGTTATAGAGGGTGGAAATTCGATAATTAAAAATATCTCACTTTTTATGTGTTGGATCAAAAATTGTATAGAATCAGTCTTGTGCTATTGTAATTATTGGTGCTCTACAATTTTTAATGTAATCCTTTTATTGTTACTCAAAGATTAATCGAGTTATTCATACTTCCTTATTCTCAGCCATCTGTAAATTCCCACTTCTACCCATCTGATTTTTACATAACATAGAATATATGGTGTGTCTTCCAGCGCATTGGAGTCTCCTTAGTTTATGCAGCCCCTGTGTAGTGGACGGACTGATATCCAGGTCCAACAAACTAGAATGTGATCATTTGACTTAGGTCTTACCATTCTACCTACTGTAGAACCATCGACCTAACAGGAAATGACAGGGGCTGCGTTAACTAAGCAGATTTTCAAGTCCGTCCCTATTTGCATTTATCTCAAAACGCAAAAGTTCGTTGAGAACAATATTTGATATTTAGGTTTCAAATAAAGTGCTTCATAATATAACAGCTTAATGTTAATATGACATGACTAGGAGTAGGGGTTTACTCAAGACCGAAAACTAAAAAATGCAAATATCTTGGTTAATAATCAAGATATTGAAAAAAAACGTATCTAACAACATTTATAGAACGTTACATTTGCAATAAGATTGATTTTATACAATGATTCGATCCGAAGCATAACAGCGGAATTTTCGAAATTCCCCCACTAAACCACCACCCCCACTTGTCTGATTATAGCCGATAACGAACTTGATCTTCATTTTTACATAAAACGTTTAAATATCGTGTTTGGTAACTATCAGACAAAAATTGGAACCATTTGAGCGTTATCATAATATACATACAATTTTTATAATTTCACCATTGTGTAACAATAACTTGCCAAAGTGTACTTAAAAACACCTCATCATATTTTATTATTGAAAAAAGAAAATATTCAACATATTATATATTCTACTTATTTCGAACCCACAAAAATTAAGACTTTAAGAAAAAAATGTTCCAGTTAGACGAGCAGAGAGTTTATCTCCTGGGTAGGATCGGTTGAAGAAAATTTTCGAAAATCCCATCATGAGTACAACCTCAATAGCTTCCCTTAGGAAAAATCTACTAATATTGTAACCTTCACGTATTAGTTTGCTGAGGACTTGGAGGAAGTATGTACGAAGGACGTGAGGATGAAAGGGAGTAGGTAGGTAGATATAATCAAAGGGAATATCTGGCTTATGCTCACTGGGTGGGACGGGGGAGTGGTCGTTATAGGATTGAGATTCGGAGAAGTGGAGTGTAGTGGGTAAGTATGTCAAAGACTCAGTCCGGTGCAGGAACAGCGGATAGGATGACTTGGGATACGGCGAAGGATATTCTCCCAGAGCTCAACTCCCCTAGAAGGCAACGGACAATTGGCCGTAGGCTTTCTCCTTTTGTCCACAGGCCTTAATTTCTTAGGGCCCCTTATAGCAGATTTCTGTCAAGGGAAACCAGCTTTTAGCAGATTTCCCTTAAGTCGACTTAGAGTGGGGGTTTTAAGGGAGCCCACTCTAAGTCGGCCCTAAAAATTATGAAATAGCTTATAATAATAGAAGAGTTAATGCTAAGTCGCATATCGATTTTTTTTTAATCCGGTTTAGTCGTTACTGATCAATAAAATTGTTGATACCCGGTATAATTTTTAGCGTATACCTCATTTATATATACACCTCATATATTTCTGTATACGACAAAAGTGAATATAATAAAAATTATTTTAAATAACAAAATAAATAACTTTTGTTGTGTGTATGTTTACCGAGAAGCTAATAGGAAACGAAATATCACATTTTTTCATTATGGGCTTCCTTATAACCCCCACTCCCGTTCAAACCAAAAAATTTTAATATAGCTTATAATCATGAAGAATTAATGCTAATTCACAATCCGAGTTTTGTTAAGATCGGTTCAACCGTTAGTGCCCAATAAAATTGTTGGCTCCCGCTTTAGTTTTTAGTGTATATCTCGTTTGTATTTTGTTATACGACAGAAGTGAACATATCAAAACCTACTCTAAATTACTAAATAAAAAACTTTTGTTATGTTCATATTTGCCGAAAAACCATTACGAAACGAAATATCGCTATTTTTAATTTCAGGCCTCCCTTACAACCCCCACTCCTGCCCGTCAGTAGAAATATTGGTACAGCTTATTACCATAGTGGAGTTAGTGCTAACACACATACCGAGTTTGTTTAGTTCGGTTGTGTCTTTTGTGCCAAATAAAATGTTTGACTCCCGCTATAGTTTTTAGCGTATAACTCATTTACACTTCCATATTGGACAAAAGCGTATATAACAGTAGTTACTCTAAATAATACAATAAACAACTTTTGTTATGTTCATATTTGCCGAAAAACCAATACGAAACGAAATAACGCTATATTCAATTTCCGGCCTCGCTTATAACCCCCACTCCCGTTCGTCGCAGAGAATACTAATATAGCCTAAAGTCTAAGTTGGGTTAGTCGTAATATACATACCTAGTTTCATAAAATTCGGTTCAGCCGTTTATGCGTAAAAAGGTAACATACAAACAGACACCAAAGAAACAAAGTGCAGTTATGGTGTCTACTAAACAAAAAATTATCATGAAATTTTGGGGAAAAAAATCAATGTACAGACAGAGGTTACAATTTTATATATATATATATATATATATATATATACACATATGTATAGAGATTATATATCTATTTTGGTAACGAGAAGACAAAAATTGTGACCGCTTGAGCGTTAACAGACAAATATATGGATAGAAAGGTAGGCTGATTTCCCTTAGGACATCTGTTAAAATGAAAGTATATCAGTTAAAATTCAAGATAGTTAAAAAAAGCATATAACAAAAATTCTATAGTGCACTAATTTAAAACAGGATTGGTTCTACACAATTTATCCGTCCGACTAATAAACGGTTTAGATAAAATAAATATTTTCAAACATTCCTCTATAAATAAGCCATTTTAGCAGATTTCCCTTAAGGGAAATCAGCTATTGAGGTCGTACTCATGACGCGATTTTCGAAAATTTTCTTCAAATATATATATATTTGTCTGTTAACGCTCTAGTAGTCGCAATTTTTGTTTGATCGTTACCAAACTCGATATTTAAACGTTTTATGTAAAAAGACAGATCAAGTTCGTTAATGGCTGAAATCGGACCAGAGGGAGGGGGGGTTTAGAGGGGGGATTTTCGAAAATTCAAAATATGTCCGTTATTATGCATCGGATCGAAAAATTGTATAGAACCAATCTTATTGCAAATTAAATTTACTATAAATATTGTTATATACATTTATTCTCTATCTTGAATATTAACCGAGATATTTGCATTTTTATGAAGTCTGTGGTTCGTATTATGTCGGCCATCTTCGTCAATTCTCTGCTCAGGCGGAACTTCTTCTAACCTGTCGTTTTTAACCTTACCTTACCTTCTTTACTTTGTGAGATTTATGCAAATACATTCTGTTCATCCGCCCCCCCCCCTTCTTTAGTTCTTGGACTACTAAAATTTGAGTTATTAAAATATAAATTATTCTTACAATTCAGAAGCCGTTTCAGTTGGGAATTTATTTTAATTTACTGAAAGATTTCTCATTATCTAATCACGGTGGTATTGTGTTACTAGTGTGCAGATTTCTCTATTGTAAAACTTTACGGGGGAAATCTGCTTAGTTTACGCAGCCCCTGCGTGACGGACTTTTGCTATTTAGTCCACGAGAAATTGAGAGGGGTGATCACTCATTCCCATTTTGAAATAACCATGGTATGAAGAAGGTCAGAAAATAATACACTTTCCCCACAATAATATAAATTAACTTCTAGTCCACCACTTACCATCGCCATCCAATAATCAAGATAAAGATTCGCATCGCATTCTATATTGTTTTATCATTCGATGTTGATTCAGGAGACGAGAATAACCATATTTCTTGAGGGTGAAGGAAAGAACCATCTGACGGCAAGTTCAAAATGACCTTTGTGGCTGTAAATCTGCTTCGAACTAAGATTTCATTTTTATAAGCCGTTCTTTAAAAATATTTATAGGAAGCTAGAAAGAAACAGCCACGAGAATAAAGCCCATTGGGACATCGGTAAGGTAAACCTTAAGCCCTTTTGTCCATAGTGACGGAGGATTTAGATATCCCTGTGCAGTATCCCTCAAGGATTAGGGTGGAAAACAATAACTCTTTGTGCACAACTCATAAAATGCGGTATAATCCAGAGACGTGCCATGCCACTGGGCCAGCAGATTGAAAACACACACACACACACACGCACACACACACATATATATATAATGTATATATATATATATATATATATATATATATATATATACTTTTACTGTTTCTTTGGTTTTAAATACAAAAAAAAATAATAATAAAATACTATTAACAATAATACAACTCCTCTATCTTATAATATTTAAAATACACAATTAATAAGGGGGTCCCTAACCCCTTGGAAGTCCATAAAGGACATTATAAAAAAAAGGTGCTAGTACCCATAAGAAGTTCTTAGCCTTAACCTAACAAGTATCACTCACAAAAAAAACAAAAACAAAAAAAAAGGTCCGTCACGCAGGGGCTGCGTAAACTAAGCAGATTTCCCACGTGATGTTTTACAATAGAGAAATTTCAGGAGAGCCGATCAGTTAAGGAAACGGCCGAACTAGCTTTGGGCGGGAAAGTCACTCCTCCGTTAGCCGCCCAGTTTTAATAAAAATGCAAATATCTCGGTTAATATTCAAGATAGAGAATAAATGCATGTAACAATATTTATAGTAAATTTAATTTGATTGATTCTGTACAATTTTTCGGTCCGACGTATAGTAACGGAGATATTTCGAATTTTCGAAAATCCTCCCCTTTAAACCCCCCCTCCCACAGGTCTGATTTCAGCCGTTAACGAACTTGATCTTCCTTTTTACATGAAACGATTAAATATAGATTTTGGTAACGAACAAACAAAAATTGCGACAGCTAGAGCGTTAACAGATATATATATATATATATATATATATATATATATATATATATAGTTTTGAACGGACCTCATTTTCGCCATCTCCACGGTAGGATCGATGGACATTTGAAGAAATTTTTCGAAATTCGCGGCATGAGTACGAAAAACGAAGTATCAAAAGCAAAACAGACATGCTAAACGGGTCAGAGAGACTCACTGAAACTCGGTTTCTCAGAGTTATTAAAAAACGCATCGTATACAACAGGTAATGTTCCTAGAACAATGAGGGGAGGGAACTATAGATTAAATGCTTCCAAGAGACAGGAAGGTAGTTATAAGACATGTTGTGGTTTGTTAAGGCTATTACCTAACCAGGAGGAGAGCATGCTTTGAAATGCCCACGAGAAAGAGACGAATGACTCTGAGAAAGGGAGAGATACAGAGAGAGTGAGAGAGAGAAAGAGAGTGAGAGAGAGAGAGTGAGAGAGAGTGAGAGAGAGTGAGAGAGAGAGAGAGAGAGAGAGAGAGAGAGAGAGAGAGAGAGAGAGAGAACGTTTGAGAGAGAGAGTGATTGAGTAAGGGGTGAGAAAGAGAGGGTATGAGAAGGGGTTTCCGCCCCATTGATCCTGCTCTTCAAGCTTCCTTATAGCTCCTTAATTAACAGAACATCTACAATTCTCTCCAATTAATTTCCCAAAAGATAAATAAGTTAGGTTGTTTCATTTTCTCTGACAAGGGTAGTAATTTAAGTCATTTCTCCAAAATAAATCTTTCTAATTATAGAAATACATAGAAAACTAGAATATTCTTCAGGACCCGTCATAATATAGCCATTTTGCCAGTAAACGAACTGTACCATTTTGTAATTAGAAACTTATTTAGACCTACAGAACGTGTACTCCTTGAAAGGTAAAAATGTTTTACTCGCAAACCGTAAATTCTGATTAACCCTAGAATGCTAGTGAACGTAAAAATTACGTATGATCTGGTTTGAACTGTTATCAAAGGGCTGTTAACGACCCCAGCACCCCCACCCCTCAGCTATGAGCCCTCCAGACAGTTCCGCCTTGATATCCGCCAAGTGCAGCTAAGTGAACCTTCCCACTCATCCAATACTATTTTTTGAAATAAAAACGACATGTAATATTTACGTATCAATACTATTAACCGTAACTTTTTGACACGTAAAATTTACGTATCGCTACTAATAACCGGTTTTTATGCCACAACTTAGTTAATGTATTTTCTTCCAATTTATTTTTTATATTATAATTTATTTTCTCTTAATGTTTTTAACTTTTATTTTTGAATATAAGAAAGACAAAGATGTATAAAAAGAATATAAATAATCTGTTTATAGTTTCGGAAAAATGGAGAAAAAATATTCATTGGATGAAGAAATCAGAAATTTGTTGAAAGAACTCTCCGATGAGTCAGATGGGGAAAATGACAATTATGAAATATATGGATATGGATACGACAGCGATGATTAACCGGAGTATTCTCCAAGTGATGATGAGGTTGATTCGGAAATTATTGCAACACAGAGTGGGCTAGATAGCAATGAGAGTGAGAAAAGTTTAGAAAACATCAAGGCAATCGAAGAAAGAGAAGAAACACAGAGCAAAAAAAACCTTAAAACTCTCAACCACACAATATTGACAGATCAGTCACAAATGTAGAAGGTGGGGTTGCGCTTCGTAAGAATGGATATGAATGGAGCACACAACCTCCGCAACGTGTTTCGAACAAAGCGCCTGAAAGGAATGTCGTGCACATTATTAGATATTAACGCTGATATAAGTTAAAGATAAGTATATGTTTTAATAAAATAAAAAAGTCACTACCATTGACAAATTTTGAATAATTTCACCAATTACCAGTTGCACACGTAAAATTTACGTATCAATACCATTAAGAGGGAAATAATATCACTACCATTCTAGGGTTAAGAAAAAATTCTCTAACACTACATAAATATAACAACCAAATATTGCATTTGTTTCCTGAGGATCTCAAGATCGTATAGTTTTAAATTTGCACCAAAAAAATTCAATCAATACTGAGAAGCTCACCAAAGGGTTATTTCTATCGCCAACAAGCTAGACGTCAGATATCGTAAGAAATGAAAGCCTCAAACACTCACAGCTCGTAACGAGAGAACTGACCATTCAAGCCAGTTATTGTTATAGGACTAGGTCATAGATGGCAAGGCTTTTTGTTTAAGACAGATAATTTGTTACGGATATTGTTTAAAAAAAATGTAGACTTGATATCTTCGACTTAGTGAAGTTTAAAGGCGGTGAAATAGCATGGGGAATCAATAACGTTAGGAGTTTTAAATGCAAGGAACTGACACACTTGATTTTACATGCACTATACCAACCAGGTACTTCTTTATTTATTTTAGCAGATTTCCCTTAAGGGAAATCAGCTATTGAGGTCGTACTCATGACGCGAGTTTTGAAACATTTCCTCAAATGTCCATTGGTTCTACCCAGGAGATGACGAAAATGAGATCCATTCATAATTATATATATATATATATATATATATATATATATATATATATATATATATATATATATATATATATATATATACATATACATATACATGTATGTATAAACATACAGTATATATACTTTGTCTGTTAATAATCTAGCGGTCGCAATTTTTGTTTGATCGTTACCAAACTCCATAATTAATCGTTTTATGCAAAAAGAGAGATCAAGTTCGTTAATAGCTGAAATCGGACCAGTGGGAGAGGGGGTTTAGAGGGGGGATATTTGAAAATGCAAAATATCTCAATTATTATGCGTCAGATCAAAAAATTGTATAGAATTAATCTTATTGCAAATTAAATGTTCTATAAATATTGTTCTATACATTTATTCTCTATCTTGAATATTCCCAGATATTTGCATTTGTGTAGTGTGTGTGGTCGGCAGAAGTCTACTATATCGGGGACTTTCTGCAGAAAGCTGTTATATACATTTATTCTCTATCTTGTATATTAACCGAAATATTTGAATTTTTATTAAGTGCGTGGGGCTAACAGTGGTGTCGGTTCTATTCGCGATTTTCCGCCGAAAGCTAGTTCGGCCGTTTCCGTAACTGTTCGTCACTCGTGAATTGGTTTAGAGTTTCGTTACTACTACTGTTATTAGTAAGCAGATTTCTCCATTGTAAAACTTCACGTGGGAAATCTGCTTAGTTTACGCAGCCCCTGCGTGACAGACGTTCTAAATTTCTTTACCCATATTATCTATTTCCGTCTTGCCTTCTTAGCTTTATTTGTGAATTCTAAATTGAATTCACCCTGAGGATAGAGGCTGGAGTTGTTTATTGTAGGAGAGAAGTGAGATTCCAAATTTCTATTTGAATCTCTTTCCTTACCCTCATTCCCTTTCTCTCTCAACTTTCTGTCTCTTTTTCTCGGTGCAATTGATGCAGAGGTAAGAAAATTTTGTTCTAAGGTTTTTATTTTCTTTAAATGATTTCACTAGTTCATTTCCCTCGTTATCCAAGCTCACCAGAGCCTAATTCTTATGCATTCTTTCATTATTTATTATTATTTTCTGTTTGCGTGACATTTTTGCTACAGAGGATTTCTTTTCTTGTACTTGTTTTTCTGGGTTTTACGCATTTTATATCGGTCAATTATTTTAACTTTATCATCATTAGAAAAATTTATTATTATTTATATTATATTTATAATTGTGTTAATTATTTAATAATTATATTTATTTATTTAACCGACAACTGGTTGTCAGATATAATCGTGTCATGCAGGAAGACTACATCTTTCATTTCCCTAATTACCGGATCCTATAACATAAATCACTCGACATTATATTGAATAATTTTGTGTTGATTATCGAAATAATATTTGGCCCTTCTATTTCCTGGAAAAATTTAGAGGACGATAAAAGTGATAAAATTGTATATATCAAAAGTTACTTTAAATAACATAATAAACAACTTTTGTTATGTTTACCTTTGGAGAAAGGCCAATATGAAACGAAATATTGTAATTTTTCATTTCAGGCCTCCTTTATAACCCCCACTCCTATTCGTGTCTGAGAATATTAGTATAGCCTATAGTTTAAGTTGGCCTAATAGTAATTAATACACAAAACAAACAGCCAAAAATCGTTGATATTGTTTCAGTGGCATGTGAAACGAAAAAGTATCGTGAAATTTAGAAAAAAAAATCAATGTATAAACAGAGGTTACTATTATGTGAGTGTTTATCTGTTGTGTGTGATGCGTATGTGTCTTGTGTGTGTGTGTGTGTGTGTGTGCCTGTGTGTGTGTGTGTGCGTGTGTGTGTGTGTGATGTGTGTGTGTGTGTGTGTGTGTGTGTGTGTGTGTGTGTGTGTGTGTGCGTGTGTGTGTGCGTGCGCGTGTGCGTGTATATATGTGTAATCCAGAAAGTGGGGAAAAAAGAAAATTTAATCTGTTCATTTTATTAATGCACATACTAATTTTTACTTATTTGATTTTACTTTTAATTTTAACCATTGGAAGTATATAATTGTTTCCGTAATTTTATTAGTCTTTATAGTTTTTAATTATCTAGTTTACTTAGACGATATATTTTTTAATTAATGTTTCGCTTTTTTTCATTTTTTTTATTTGTTGATTCGTGTTTTTTTTTTGTCTTGTTGAGTTTTATTATTTGATTGCGTTCTGTTAATTACTTGCGTTTTGTTATTTGGTTACGTTCTTAGTGTGTCTATATATATGGCAGTGCCAGAAAGGAGATAGGAACATATCCTTATCTATAGTCAACTTAATTTAATGCGCTTGCACATGTCTTGCTTCAAGATTAGTCTCACAGGAGAGTTTTAAAACTTTAAAATAGCTAGAAATGTAGTTGTGATATGTCTTAAATGCAATGTATATGAAATTATAGTGGGAAATTCTTCTTTATGGGAAAGGGAAGGCGCGCTGGAAAGGTTTGGTACACGTGAATAATAGCCCGTTTACTCTGTTAAATACAAAAATTCAAAATCATTTTAGTTACATAATAGGCACATAAATAGCAAGATTGATTTCCCATATGCTTATTAGATTACATTTATCAGTTAAGGCCTAACAAGTGATGGGAAGTTAATGGATTTATATTGGGAGAGGGGTATAGGGGTATTTTACAAATCGATAGCTTGCGTGCAATCCTATTATAAACGATCTTGCGTGATCCAGCAGATAGGGCGTCCATATTCATATATTACTTGATTCAGAACAGTAGTCCCCTGCTTTCCAATTACACAGCACAGATTGTTTGAACAATGTCTGCTAAGTCCCTTTCCTATCGTGTCCGGCTCAAAGACATTTAGATAAAGGCTTGTGGATATCGTACATTAGCGTAAATCATAGGTTTATTCCTTTTATAATTACCTTTGTAAAAGTAACTTTTTATTATTTAGCAGTTAAAAAAAAAATTAAACACGGCATTTAATTTCCTTTAATCGTAACACGATTACGACGACAGAAAGGCCGCCACGCAAAGGCTGCATAAACTATGGCCATTTCCCAAAGTGCTCAAGTGGCAAACAGATAACGTCAAGCCATATTCTAGTCTCTATTAGCAGATTTCCTTTAAGGAAAAAAAAGCTATTTAGATACTCATAACGCGAGTTTCGAATAATTTCTTCAAATGCCCATCCAAACTACCAATATTATACATATTTGCCTGTTAAAGCACTTCTCATCATCATTTATTTTATCGTTGCCAAACTCCAGTTTATATATAAACGGTTTAGATAAAACTAAAGATCAATTTCGTTAATGGATGAAACTGAACAATAAGGAGTTGGAAAGTGTAAAGAAGACAGATAACACGGCACTCATTTACTCAATAAGCAACCCTACTGTACACGACCCGCTCACAGAAAACACTAGACAAAATATTCTGGAAATTATACATTTTAATCTACACATACACAATGAGTGAATAAAAGCCCATTCAGGAATTATTGAAAATGATCATGCTCACACGTTATCAAAGGAAGCAGCCCAAGATACAAAAATAATTCCAGAATTCTCTCTCCTACCGCTCTCATACATTAAAAAAGACTTACGTACCGACAGCTTACATCAATACATACCAAATATAACTCACGACAACTACATCACAATTAATAGTCACCATCACAAACGCACACAATTTCTAACGGAACATGGACAGACAGGACTTTATTTAACAAGATTTAAAATTCAAGACAATGACAAATGTACTTGCGACTCACAGACAACACAAACGTTCTTCCATATACTTTATGACTGTTCAACCTTTAATCAAAATAGATCAAATTTAATAATGAACATATTTTTAAAAAGAAGTAATTGGCCAGGACCACCTCATATTATATTTAATAAATATAATAAAGAACTTATAAATTTTATCGAAAATATAGATATGGATGTATCAAAAATACATTAGAATGTAAAGTTGATTGTGAGGAATGGGAATTATAATTCAATATTTACATTACATAGACTCGCAAATTAAACATAGGTTGAATTTAACTTTAATTGATTTGTTTTTTGTTCTTTTTTTTTCATTTCATTTATTGATTTTATTTGTAATAATCTTACTTATTTTAATATTTTATGTTATTATTATTTATTATATTATATTTGAGTAGATAATTAATTAACGTGTATGTATTATAAAATAAAAATGTATTTAAACATAATCATACATGCAATATGCCATGTGGCAATGGAACATGTATTCAAATAAATAACTCCTTCGATTCGTACAAGCTAGGTGGACAAAATTACATTTCGGCATTTTTACATCCGTTTCGACAAATTAAGTAATGTAATTATGATCTAAATTATTTAAATACAAATTTCATCAAAGAGAATTACCAGGAGAATAAATAAACAAATTTAAAAAAAAATGTCTATATTTAAGGCGACAGACAATCAAAAAAACTTTTTTTTAATATAGGTTAATACGTTTAATAATAGAGTATCATAGTTATAATAGAATATAATAAGAGTTTAATATAGAAAATATATTTAATTTTATAATTAATTCAAATAATATACATATTCAACAAGTGATAAAATTTGTAACACTCTAATTTTGTGCGTTGAATGGATGCCTGAAATTCAACTTATTTATTCTATTGCCATGGTTTTACATACCCGTTATTAGCGTTGTGGAGAGAATCAGGCATAAACAAATATTAGATTATTTTGTTTTGAAAAATTGTTTACACTATTCCAATAGAATATTTTAGAATTCTAAACACGACTTTTGTCCATCTAGTTTGTATTAATCGAAACACTGTGTGGAGGGGAAATCAAAAATATGAAATACGTGCTTTATCTTCGGTCAGTAAATATAATTTACATACAGAAGCCATTTTTTTTTTGCAGCTTCTAAGAAGGATTTGTGAGCATCTGTCGGGAGAAAAGTCCGTCACGCAGGGGCTGCGTAAACTAAGCAGATTTCTTTCGTGAAGTTTAATAATAGATAAACCTACATATTACTAATACAACACCACCGTGAATATTAAGTAAATAAATACAATCAGTAATAAGAGATCTTTCACCTTCCGGCGGGGAGCGTCTCAAATGTAAACAAACAGGTCTGCCAACGGCTGACCAGAAAGAAAAACAATAACTGAAACATATCAGAATATAACATATTAATTTTATTGAAACCTATTTACTATATCTAGTTCTGTAATTTATAATCCTTATTTTCGTCATCTCATTGGTAGGATCAATGGACATTTGAAGAAAAATTTCGAAAATTGCGTCATGACTACGGCCTCAATAGCTGATTTCCCCTAAGGGAAATCTGCAAAAAATAATAGTAGTGATATTTCCGTTATATAAGATCATAAAAAACACAAACTGGAGTTATAAATTACACTCAAGTGATAAACGATCTCTCCGTTCTAATGCATCGGAACGAAAAATGCTGGAGGAAATAATTTATAGATCGTTTTATGAAAAACAAAAAAAGGACCTTCGCAAAAGTTTGATAACTCTAACACTTACTGAGAAATTAGCATTTTTTTTTTATCTTCACCCTCCTCGAATCACCCCCTCCCCCTCAGCGTTTTCTATCAAAAGCGATGGTGCACAACGAGACGTAACAGAAATCCCAAATATGAAGTTTTAACACTCTAAAGCTAGTGTAGCTAGTAGTTTTAGTTTAGGGAGACACAAACATTTAAATTTGAAGAACGAAAATTTTCGGCTTTACAATACATTCGTTACTTTGTCCATGGAAGTATAACTTTATCCCTTATTCTCATCTGCTGCAACGTGTAAATATACTTAAGGTCCACAAGTCCTTATATGTACTAATTCCTATTTGGTGTAATACTTGTCATATGAAATTTAGTTTTGCTAGATTAAATATTCGGGGTGAAAATATCTATAATTGTTCAAGTAATATTCAATCTCTTTCAATTTACAGCCAGCCGGATAGTAAAATTTCTACTAGCTAGGCAGCTAATGTAATTTGATAGACAAAGCGCAATATCAGCACAAAGGCCGTGCTAGAGACTTGAATAGATTTTGCTAAGTCAGTTTCTGGATCAATATATCAACAGTAATCATGTTCTGCAAAATTTGATTCAAGATTCTATGATCATCCTTTGTCTAGATTATTACCATTCCAATTTCAGGAGGCATTCTGAGGACACATAGCATTAATATGTGGATGCACAAGCTAGATGATGCTTGTAATTAGTGAGCATTCTATTGAGGGATGGCCTCAGTTTAATGCAAGGTATACTTCCGTAATTAACCTAGGCAAACACTATTATCCCCCTAGCTTAGCTACTTAATATACAGTGAATTTAATGCATTTCGTACTCATGAATCACTGGATATATTTTCCTCATAGACATCCAATTGGCACAATTCCAAACGGGAATTCAAGCTTCCAGATATTTGATTATACAATATAAATCTGTATTAAAAAATAAATAAATAAAAGCGAAATCTAGTTCTGCAAATTACTGATACATTTGTAATTACATTATCTACGCTAGCAATTCCATGCTGAAAGAAGTATCGTGAGTGGATTTAATTTAACAACAGAAAGGCAGAAAGTCAATTAGCAATTCAAATAAGTTATACGCTTACAGAGGTATATAACAGATAGCCTACCAGTAATAAATAAGTTCATCATACGAACATGTGTAATTTCAAGGCTATTGGATTAGTAGTAGTAGTATTAAAGAAAATTTAATTTTCCAGCAAAATAGAATAGTTATTTTAACAATACATAATAATTTACAATGTGCTTGGAATATGCCATTAGCACGAGTAGCGTATGACACACTATATTGCATAACATTCATTTATATAAACATTTAAAACAAGATAATAATAAAAAAAAAATCAGAGTAACATTAATATTGAATAAAAATAATAAAAGTAATAGTAGTAATGTTTTCCTTATATAAGATCATAAAACAAAAAAAATAACAACAACGAGTTATAAATTAAACGGAAAACAATGGAGTCTGCGTTATCCGCCCGCGTTCATCAGATAATTAAACAAGTTAATATATTCTCCGTTTAGTATGGCTATTACTTGACCCATGCTGAGAGTAATTCGACTGTCCTGCAAGGCGTAACTCTCAGAAAATGGAAGGAATTGGGAGGATGTAATAGGTGATTCCAGGTTAACTCAGTAGTTGGCCGAGTCGTGGATTATCCAAGACTTTTAGCAGATTTCTCTTAAGGGAAATCAGCTATTGAGGTCGTACTCATGACGTAATTTTTGAAATGTTTTTTCAAATGTCCATCGATCCTACCTAGTAAATGACGAAAATGAGGTTCATTCAAAACTGTATATATATATATATATATATATATATATATATATATATATAGAGAGAGAGAGAGAGAGAGAGAGAGAGAGAGAGACATAGATAGATAGATATACACATAGATAGATATATCTACCTATCTATATATTTGTCTGTTACCGCTCTAGCGGTCGCAATTTTTGTTTGATCGTTACAAAACTTAATATTTAGTCATTTTATGCAAAAAGAAAGATCAAGTTCGTCAACGGCTGAAATCGGAGTCCCACTGGTCCGGGGTTTAGAGGGGGAGAAATTTGAAAATTCGAAATATATCCGTAACTATAAGTGGGATCGAAAAAGTGTATAGAATGAATCTTATTGAAATTTACTATAAATATTGTTATATAAATTTATTCTCTATCTTGAATATTAACCAAGATATTTGCATTTTTCTATTTTCAGCCTTCATCAAACCCCAAACTCTGCTCGCGTTACATAAACAATACTCTGTTTTATAATAAACCACATTGTTCAAAGCTTAAATACCAAATATTGTTTTCCAAAGACCTTTATTATACGAGATAGATGCAAATATGTTCTTGTGACCCCCCCCCTCTTAAATTCTTGGACTACTAAAATTTGATTGATTGAGATAAAAATTATTCTGATTCATTACAAATTACAGTACTAGATATAGTACATAGTTTTCAATAAAATGAACGTTATATTCTGATATGTTTCAGTTGTTGTTTTTCATTCCGTTGAGCCGTTGGTAGAACTGTTTGTTTACAATTGAGACGTTCTCGCCGGAAGAAGAAAGATTTCTTATTACCGTTTGTATTTATTCACTTAATATTCACGGTGATGTTGTGTTAGCAGTATGTAGGTTTATCTATTATTAATCTTCACGTGGAAAATCTGCTTAGTTTACGCAGCCCATGCGTGACGGGCTTTTTGATCAAGTAGAGCGTTTCTGTCCTGGTTCTGGCTATTACTCTGATATAGTGGAGATTGTTTACTCTGGTTTATTGTAATGTTAGGGAGTGAAGTGAGAGTTCTATATACACAATGTAACTCATGAGACGTACTTCGCCAAGATTTTGCTTACATTTATCAATTGCTATTGATTGTAATTGCATCAGTGATTTCTTGAATGACTTTTTTTTTTGTCTCGTTGATTGGCGTTTTGAAATATTAATCTTCGGGAAGGTTTACGTACCAGAATAATGGTTTCTTTATAACTTTTAATGTCAGTTTTTTCTTATTAGCCTATCATCTCTTGAATTCTCGACATTAACTATGTATTTCAGGTTTAGTGAAGCGGGTAATACGAATAATAGCCCCTTCTTCTGACTCCAGATATTAGGAGTGTATAGAGAAGGCCAAGTAATCGCTTAATAAAATATCTTTGCAAATCTTCGATTTGTTTCTTCCAAAGCTACTGGATTACAACCAACCATTTTGCAGGAACTGATATACCTCATGCGGAAAGGTATCGGAAGTACAGTTTTTTTGTGAGCACCAAACCCTAAATCCAGTAAGGAAAATAAAGATAAAATCATTAGAAAAAATAAACAAATCGGTCAGACGGGTGGTATTCCGACCGTACAGAAATGGAACAGTAAGCTCTCCCAATATAAAAAGGCCCACTTTATCGTATACAATTAAGTCTCTACCTGTATTAGTATTTCTACTCGTTTCAGTCCTTTGAATGATACTTTGGCTCCGGATGTAAGAGATAAGACGGGCAAGGACTACCACGCAGATGCTGCGTTAATTAAGCAGATTTCTATGAAATTCTATATATTTCTGTTACCATACGTCGGATGGAAAAATGTATAGAATGAATCATTTAGCAAATTAAATGTACTATAAATATTGTTATATATTTATATATATTTATATATATATATATATATATATATATATATATATATATATATTGATTCTCTATCTTGAATATTAACCGAGATATTTGCATTTTTCAGTTTTCAGCCTTCAGCAAACCCCCATTTCTACTCATGGTACATAAACAATACTCGGGTAATAAATCACATCATTCGAAGCTCAAATACCAAATATGGTTTTCAAGAGACATTTATTATACAAGATACAGACAAATATGTGCTGGTGACTCCCCCCCTTTCTTAAGTATTTGGACTATTTAAATTTGATTGATTGAGATAAAAATTATTTCGGTTCATTATAATTACAGTACTAGATATATTAAATAGATTTCAATCGAATTAATACGTTATATTCAGATATTCAGTAATTGTTTTTCTTTCCGGTAAGAAGTTGACAGAACTGTTTGTTTACATTTCAGATGTTTTCCGTCGGGAGGTTTCTTATTATCGCTTGTATTTATTCACTTAATATTCACGGTGGTGACGTGTTACCGGTATTTTGATTTATCTATTGTTAAACTTCGAGAAATCTGCTTAGTTTACGCAGCCCTTGCGTGACGGACTTTTTCTCCTAAGTTACTTCTTTAATTGGAACGTTAGAATTTCTAAGAAAAACTGCCTAAATGTAGTTGCATCAGCTGACTTTGAAATATAATATATACAATTTTGGATTAATTCCGTCAATATTCAAAATATGGTAAAAATGAACCTTATGCCTCATTTTTGTCCTACTCTAAGAGGGATTATCGTCCGTTTAAAAAATTTAACTTTTCCGATGTAAAATAGATCGGGAAACAATATGTACTTACATAATCAACATTTTCAATACCTTACAATCAATAATATGTTACCACAGATGACCAATAAAAAATGTACAGGAAATATCAACAAGATCAAAAAAAAAAAAAAAAAGGTAGCTCTAAAACTATAACATGACCAGGCCTTCGGGAAGGGAGTTCCCTACAATCGTTTCCCCAGGCAGCAGGTTTGAGACAATACAGGGTTCGGGAGGTCAGAGAAAGGTTGGAAGGTTGAAGCCCGAGGGTGGGGGGGGGAACTAACCCTTTTCCCAAATAACTACGAACAAATACCTCTGACCAGCAGGTCGACCAAAAAACATTTAAAAGTAATAGGATATATTTTAAATGAAATTGCATTAACGATCTCCTTAATTAAATAAAATAAGACCATGAGCCCCAACCATAGAAATTTAAAAGGAGGCAAGGAACCGACTTGTAACTTTATAAACGATTATATTTACTTTTACAACGCACTTCGGCTTTTCTAATTTTTGAATAATTTTGCCATATGAGCAACATTATTAAGGTTTTTTTATTAAGGGGGGGAGGGTTACAGAGAGAGGGGAATTTGAAAATTAAAAATATCTCCATTAGAAGAGTTAGGTCAAAAAATGTTACCGATCTATTTGAACTATTGACGCTCTACAATGTCCGATACATACATTTTTTCGTAACTCAAGAATTAAACGAGTTATTCTTGCTTTCTTGTTTCCACCCTTCAGTAACCCCCTTTCTACTCATCGGGTTTTTACTTAGAAACATAAATTATATGGTGAATCAGTAGTGTTTTATACCAATCCATGGGAAATCTGCTTAGTTTATACAACCCTTAAGTTACGGATTTCATTAATAATGCTATAATGGGCAAGAAAGTATTTTGGAGGACAATTGTGTTATGGGGCCATAAGTTTTTTTTCTTTCGTGAATTGGTCGTGTAAGTCATCAATGAAAGGAAATTTACGCTCTAATGCATTAAATATTTTTAGTATTAAGTAATATGATTGGGAAATAAATTTAGTTATTCCTGAACAAAAGTATACCCTGGTACTATTTGCAAAAGAAGTAGAAGGAAAGGATTCTTAAAATCAATCATTATTGGGAATAAAACTATGAGAAGATAAAATATAATCAATTTCCTTCATCCTTTCCATTGACTCCATTCGAGTTTCGAGTCATTATTTAGTTTTTATCACAGCATTAAAACCACAAAAGCTTGACCACCCTAATCATCCACTAGAAATACAAAAAGATGCTTGAAGGCCGGCGGATGTATATGGTTGAAGAATGGGCAATAAAAAAATACAGGAATTCGTAAAATATCAGAATTAATAAAAGAACAAATAGGTGACACTGCTCTGTTGCCTTCATTTTTCGTAGAGTGGCTGGTCTGAATCCTACAATAGACTGCTCCTTTATCAATTGCTATTGATTGTAATTGCATCAGTGATTTCTTGAATGACTTTTTTTTTTGTCCCGCTGATTGGCGTTTTAAAATATTAATCTTCGGGAAGGTTTACTGTTTGGCAAATTTCAGCTACGTTATCGTACCAGAATAATGGTTTATTTATAACTTTTAATGTTAGTTTTTTTTTTTATTAGCCTATCATCTCTTGAATTCTCGACATTAACTATGTATTTCAGGTTTAGTGAAGCGGGTAATACGAATAATAGCCCCTTCTTCTGACTCCAGATATTAGGAGTGTATAGAGAAGGCCAAGTAATCGCTTAATAAAATATCTTTGCTAATCTTCGATTTGATTCTTCCAAAGCTACTGGATTACAACCAACCGTTTTAGCAGGAACTGATATACCTCATGCGGAAAGGTATCGGAAGTACAGTTTTTTTGTGAACACCAAACCCTAAATCCAGTGAGGAAAATAAAGATAAAATCATTAGAAAAAATAAACAAATCGGTCAGACGGGTGATATTCCGACCGTACAGAAATGGAACAGTAAGCTCTCCCAATATAAAAAGGCCCACTTTATCGTATAAAATTAAGTCTCTACCTGTATTAGTATTTCTACTCGTTTCAGTCCTTTGAATGATACTTTGGCTCCGGATGTAAGAGATAAGACGGGCATGGACCACCACGCAGATGCTGCGTTAATTAAGCAGATTTCTAAGAAATTCTATATATTTCCGTTACTATACGTCGGATGGAAAAATGTATAGAATGAATCATTTAGCAAATTAAATGTACTATAAATATTGTTATATATATATTTATTCTCTATCTTGAATATTAACCAAGATATTTGAATTTTTCAGTTTTCAGCCTTCAGCAAACCCCCTTTCCTACTCATGTCACATAAACAATACTCGGGTATGTAATAAATCACATCATTCGAAGCTCAAATACCAAATATTGTTGTCAAGAGATATTTATTATACAAGATACAGGCAAATATGTACTGGTGACCCCCCCCCCCTTCTTAAGTTTTTGGACTATTTAAATTTGATTGATGGAGATAAAAATTATTTCGATTCATTATAATTACA
>CM032233.1:28827500-28865000 GCA_019009955.1 Riptortus pedestris
GAAAATCGAAAATTCAAAATTACTATGAGTCGGGTCGAAAAATTGTCCAAAACTAATCTTGTTGCTCATATAAATTTCTAATAATGTTTTTATATACACTATTTCATTATCTCGAATATTAACCAAGATTTTTTCAGTTCTTTATTTATCGGCTTTCAAAAAAACCTTACTTTAAGTAGGGAAATCAGTTATTGAGGTTGTACTCATGGAGTGATTTTCGAAAAATGGCTTTAAATTACCATACATCCTACCCTAGGAGATGACGAACATGGGTTCGTTCAAATATATATATATATATATATATATATATATATATATATATATATATATATACTCTTACCGCTCTAGTGGTAGCAATTTTTGTTTGATCGTAACTAAACTCGTTACTGTTTTATGTAAAACTAAAGATTAAGTTAGTTAACAGTTGAAATCTGACCTGGAGGAGGAAGGAATTTAGAAGGGGGATTCCGAAAATTGGTAATATTATATTTCGGATAGAAAACTTGCATAGTCTCAGTCTCATTGTACATTTAATTGTCTATGAATTTTGTTATATTCATGTTTAATGTAACATGAATATTAACCGATTTCTGGCGTTATTTAATTTCTCAATATAAACTGGTAAGTAAGTATCAAGTGGTTTGAAATAGAGACATCAAGTTTAAAGTATTGGAGACTCAAGTAGGAGTCACTTACTACATTTAATTACGTCAATTTTAAAAATAAAATAAAAATTAATATATAATATTTATATAAGACAATAAATATATATTATTTATTATTATTTTATTAGAATAAAGAAAAATATATGATATTGGAAGGGTTCGAACCCAAGAAGACGAACCTGAGTTCGAAAATGGATGCTCGTGCCAACTGAGCTACCGGGTCATATCCCAGAAAATATAATAAATTTAAAAAAAGTCCGTCACGCAGGGGCTGCGTAAACTTAGCAGATTTCCCAAGTGAAGTTATACAGTAGATAAACCTGCTCGATAACAACTGCAGTAGTATGGTATCTCTTAACCAATTCAAGAGGGACGAATAGTTACGGAAACGGCCGCCAGAGCTCTCGGTGGAAAGTCCCGAACATAGCCGACTCCCGCCGACCACACGCACAATACAAATGCAAATATCTCGGTTAATATTCAAGATAGAGAATAAATGTATATACCAATATTTATAGTAAATTTAATTTGCAATAATATTGATTCTGTACAATTTCTCGATCCGACGTATAGTAACGGAGATATTTCGAATTTTTGAAAATCCTCCACTCTAAACCCCCCTTCCACTTGTCCGATTTCAGCCGTTAACGAACTTGATCTTTCTTTTTGCATAAAACGACTAAATATCGAGTTTGGTACCGATCAAACAAAAATTGCGACCGCTAGAGCGGTAACAGACAAATATATATATATATATATATATATATATATATATATATATATATATGTATACATATACAGTTTTGAAGGTACTTCATTTTCGTCATCTACTAGGTAGAATCGATGGACATTTGAAGAAAAATTTCAAAAATTCCGTCATGAGTACAACCTCAATAGCTGATTTCCCTTAAGGGAAATCTGCTAAAATAACGAATATTGAGAATGAAAATAAGTGTAATATAACTTAGAAAAAGTAAATTATACTTTTGATTTACTAGTTTTAAGATTTATTGTTTAATTCTTTATGTAATTTTGAACTAGCTTATTATAATTTTTTAAACTATTTTGAGCGTATTAGTGTTTTTAGGAACTACTGATGACTTGACTAGCAGATGTTTTGTCCAAATATTATTCACAGTAAATTAATAACCAATTGGAGCTTAAGATCATTTCTGCAAATCTAGAGTTTTATATATGTTAAAAAAGTTCAGCAATAAGCAATAATTTAAATTCGGACAACTGCGATATTAAAATAAGTTCATAGCTTAGAGCATAGTGCGAAATTATAATAATGATGGATTCCCTGCCTGTATATAAAACTTTCCGTCATCAATAATGTTATTAACACAAGTTTCATCCTTCTCTATAGAGCACTCTATTAAACTTCACTCAATCTTCGGCTACATTATGTTAGGCCTAATTAACATGGAAAGTTGGCCTTTGTGGAAAGGTAACCTAATGAAATAAATGTGATATATTATGATAGCACGTTTTCAATTAACATTTCATGTTATGAGAGCTAACCCCATCACTAATAGAGTAGAAATAGAAATAGCATACTCAGTCGGACTTGATTAATAAGCTAGAAAGAGATATTAGTGGAGAATGTTTATCGACAGTCATTCATAGCATGGAGGATATTTAATCTGAGTGCCATCCACATAAAACTCCAATGATTTAAAATCCCGTCGCACAGGGGCTGCGTAAACTAATCAGATTTCCCACGCGAAGGTTTATAATAGATAAATATACAAACAGGTAACACTGCCGTGAATGTTAAGTCAATAAATACAATCTGAGAAATATTTCAGTCAATTTACAATACAAGTTAATAATCTCTACAACGGAAAGCGGCTGAATTGGAAACAAACAGGCCAGCAACCTCGTAGCGCTGAATATATAGATAGACCGGAAACACAAACAATAAATGAAATATATCTAAATATAACATATTAATTTTATTGAAAACCAATTACTAAAGTTAGTGCTGTAATTTGTAATGAATCAGAATCATGTTTTATCTCAATCACTCAAATTTGAGTAATCCAAGAACAAAAGAAGGGGGGGGGGGGTCAACAGAACGTATTTGCATATATCTCCAAACAGTTCAATGAAAACAATACTTTATATTTAACCTTATAATTATGTGGTTCATGATATAACAGCTTATTGTTAATATGAGTGGGGGTTTGCTGAAAGCTCAAAAATGAAAAATACAAATATCTCGGTTAATATTCAAGATAGAGAATAAATGTATATAACAATATTTATAGTAAATTTAATTTTCAATAATATTTGTTCTATACAATTTATCGATCCGCCGTTCAGTAAACCCCCTCCCACTTGTGCACCGATTTCAGCCATTAATGAATTACTTTTTTTACAATAATCATGATTCTTTTAATTCTCAATTTTCTGCAAATTATTCAAATAATTAATAAAAATATCCCTAAATACATAATTTATTTGCATACAGAAAAGAAAAGCAAGAGTATTTACCGTTGCACAAAGAATACATAAAAACTTGCCAAATGAGAGACTTACAACTACCATTATTTTTATATATAAATACTTAAACACAGCTCACACCTAAGTATACATCACGGTATAGTCAGGCATTTTTTTCAGCATTTCCATAATCATTTGTAGTTTTAAACAGATTTCCCCTAAGGGAAATCAGCTGTTGAGGTCGTACTCATGACGCGATTTTCGAAATTTTTCTTCAAATGTCGATCGATCCTATCCAGGAGATGGCGAAATTGAGGCACGTTCAAAACTATATATATATATATATATATATATATATATATATATATATATATATATATATTTATGTCTGTTAACGCTGTAGCAGTCACAATTTTGGTTTAATCGTCATCATACTCGGTATTTAATCGTTTTATGTAAAAAGAAAGATCAAATTCGTTAACGGCTGAAATCGGGCCAGTGGGAGGGGGGGGCTCAGAGAGGGGAATTTCGAAAATTCCAAATATCTCCGTTACTATACGTCGGATGGAAAAACAGTCAATCTTATTGCTAATTAAATTTACTATAAACATTGTTATATACATTTATTCTCTATCTTGAATATTAACCGAGATATTTGCATTTTTATTAAGTGTGCGTGGATAACGGACGAGATGAGATCGGATAAGGTCGGTTCTATTCGTTTCCGACGAAAGGTAGTTCGGCCGTTTCCTTATCTGTTCGTCTCTCGTATGGAGATTTGTGTATTGTATAACTTCAGATGGGAAATCTGCTTAGTTTACGCAGCCCCTTACGGACTTTTATTGACTATTTAGTACATCTATTGCCTCAAAGTTTAATTATTCTTGTCAACCGACTATTTATTTTTGGTGATTTTACCAAGGAAAAATAACATAACTTATCACCATAATATTAGTGATCATGGAATAGCTTTCCAATAATTTATAACTATAGGAAAATAAATATAAAATATAAGAAAGCAACCTTGTGGATATCAGGCCTAAATGATAATAGCTTAAAAATACCAAAAACTGTTCTTTATAAAATAACCTACCAGGAAGCTCCAACATTTTCAGCCTTCAGCGAACCCCTACTCACTCTTCTCATTAGCTTTAAGCCAATATTTCCCAGCCTTCTTATTCCAAGCATGAATACTACGTATTGTTTTCATGACACATTCTAAAATTTGGAATATATCCGTTATTTTTACTCACATGAAAAAATATTATACAATCAATCTGTTTGGAAATATAATGGGCTATAATTATTGTCCTATACCTATTTTTTCTCCAACATATTTCTACTCTTTAGTTTTCAGCCTTTAATTACAGTTCTACAAGCGATTTTCAATAAAACTGTCATGCTCAGGTTCATTTCAAAGCACGTTTAAATCGACTTCTTATTATCAGAAAAAAAGAATGCAGGATGGTATAGAATTTCAGCTGGTGAGAAATCAGCTTAGCTTACTCAGCAGTTTTAACAGATTTACCTAAGTACTACAATCCATGAAGGCCTTCGATTTCCCTAGAGGGGGAACAGCTATTGAGATTGTACACATGAGGGAATTTCAAAATATTTATTTGCTCTAGCGGTCGTAATTTTTGTTTGATCGTTGCCAAAATCGATATTTACTCGTTTTATGCAAAAAGAAAGATCAAGTTCGTTAATGGCTGAAATCAAACTAGAAATATCTCCGTTACTATATGTCGGATTGAAAAGTTTTATAGAACCAATCTTATTGAAAATTAAATTTACTACAAATATTATTATATACATTTATTCTCTGTCTTGAATATTAACCGAGATATTTTCATTTTTATTAAGTTTTTGTGGATAACGGACGAGATGAGATCGGCTGATGTCGAGTATATTCGTGAGTATCCCCCGAAAGCTAGCTCGGCCATTTCCGTAATTGTTCGGCTCTCGTGAAATTGGTTTAGAGATTCGTTACTACTACTGTTACTAGTATGCAGATGTCTCTATTGTAAAACTTCACATGGGAAATCTGCTTAGCTGACGCAGCCCCGTGAGAGACTTTTTTAACATAGAATAGTGAATATGTGGGAAGATGATATCACAAACGTGTTATACCAGCAAGTAGGAAATCTGCTTGACGGAGTTTTTAGTTATCTGAACGATGGATATGTCAATCACAGATGCTGTTATGGCATTGGATTACTGTTAAATCCTTCTGGTACGGGTAAAACAGAGTGTTTGAGAAAAATAGGGGCTCAAATTGAAAAAGTTCCCGCTGGCTATAGATAATATTTCTCCCCAAAACGTCCGCTTTCCGCCTTTCCCTTATGTATGTATCTGACTATTTATAATTCATATGCCACGGCTGGAGCAACACCAGAACTAACTTTACATCAAAGTTTTTCTCCTAGAATGTCTGATGGATATTGTAAAAAGAATATTGAAAAGCTCATAGGAAGAACTTGAAACATTGTTTGCAGTACATTATTACATCCATTGTGACACGCATTAATTAACCGAATATTAATTATTAAAAGTGATGAACTTGGTTCATAATTAATCGTATTATATAAATAATATAAGACATGCTTTACGAATGAAGAGAAATTGTTTCGTAATCAAACATTGTTCCTAATCTAAAGTTATTTATTAATGCAAATGAGTGGTCTATTTGAATTTTATTTTATTCACATGGTGTTCAGGCTAGCCATGTGAGTTATAACGTTGCTTTTAATCTCACATGGCAAACCTAGAGTGGCGAGTTCGATTCACGCAAGGGAAATTGGAATTTATTTAGTGACGAACTCATTACATAAAATCCTTAGTCCCACCCTGGCTAGAAAAGGGTGGTAACCTGTAGATAATCCGTCCCAATTATCCACAGTAGCAAAAAGTGAATAATAATAATATTTTAAACGTAGTCAACTTTTGTAACTTCCTTCTTGGAATGGTTTCTGTTTAGGACCTTACAGCTCCTAGTATAATAGAGAGTATAGATCCTGGTATAATGATAAGGTACTATATTATTTTCTTGCAAATAATAATAAATTTTGCTTCACAAACCATTATTTTTGTTAAATACATATTCAGAAAACTATCATTTTTGACTAAATTAATAATATAAAAAGTCCGTCACGCAGGGGCTGCGTAAACTAAGCAGTTTCCCACGTGAAGTTTTACTCTCATCCGTTATCCGCCCCGATTTCATAAAAATGCAAATATCTCGGTTAATATTCAAGATAGAGAATAAATGTATATAACAATATTTATAGTAAATTTAATTTGCAATAAGACTGATTCTATACAATTTTTCGATCCGACATATAGTAACGGAAATATTTCGAATTTTAGAAAATCCTCCCCTTTAAACTCCCCCTCCCACTGGTTCGATTTCAGCCATTAACGAACTTGATCTTTCTTTTTACATGAAACCACTAAATATCGAGTTTGGTAACGATCAAACAAAAATTGCGACCGCTAGAGCGGTAACAGACAAATATATATATATATATATATATATATATATATATATATATATATATATATATATATACAGTTTTGACCGGACCTCATTTTCGTCATCTACTAGGTAGGATCGATGGACATTTGAAGAAAATTCCGTCATGAGTACAACCTCAATAGCTGATTTCCGCTAAAACAAAGTCGCCACTCCGAGGTTGTGTAAACGATCCAGATTTCCCACTTGCTGGACATACTGCAGAAAGGGAAAAATCTTCTGCTTATTTTCCCATCAATAAGAAGCCATTGTCAATAGGAGTTGAAATTCAATGTGCTTATGAAATGTTAAGGGCTCGGGTGTTTTAAGTGAAAATCTTATTAGTAGGAATGGTGGTTCGCAGAAGACTGAAAACTTAAAAGAGCCAGTATCTCAATTAATATACGAGTTAGAGAAAAAATGCATATCACAATATTAGAGTATAACATTGTAAACAAGATTAGTAATATATCATTTTTCGATTTCACTTACAATAATGGAGATATTTTGAATTTTTTTTTACTCTACCCGTTCAGCAAAAATCCCCCTTCCTCTTTGCCCAATAAAACAATATGTCAAATTTATGCTAAATAAGACGCTTTCTGATTCATTTGCATGTCGCTAAGTGCGATGATAAGGAGTAGGTGGTTTACTAATTACTGAAAACTAAAAATTCAAATATGACGGTCATTATAAGAGTTAGAGAGTTAATAAAACAACAATAAATGAGGTCCGTTCAAATTATATTATTATATTATATTATATATACATATATATATTTTTTATTTATATTATATATATTTATTTATTTTTAAACGGACCTCATTTTCGTTTTCTCTGGGAAGGTAGGATCGATGGACATTTGAAGAAGTTTTTCGAAAGCCGCGTCATGAGTTCAACCTCAATAGCTGATTTCCCTTAAGGGAAATCTGGAAAAATCCCAACCTAAGAAATACAGGCAAATGAGTTTGGTAGATACCTTCATCAGGAATGTACCACACAGTGAGCTCGGGAAAATATTTTAACAATCCAACCATGACTACGGTAATCCATAGAAATCAGATCATACTCAATGAGCATTAGTCAAACATGTATTTTATTACTGAGTATTCGACAGTAAATGTTATCAGGAGCGAGGCTCCAGACATATAATATAAACTGTGCTGAACACAACAATCAAATATGTTTTTAAATAATGGAGATAGAAGATTGTTGTAGGGTTGAGGGAAAAAATGAACACGGTGCCATGCATGAGCACGTTCCCCACCTGGGGCATAACATGAACTCATGGATGTTTCTTTTTTTCTTTTTTTAATTTCCTGTTGATGTTTCCCATGGAAACTTTAATAAATACAAACGCAAAAATATCGCTACCTAGATCCAACCGCCAATACAATCTAAACATTTAAAACTCTAGCTTCTTTCTTCAACAATCTAACATTGTAAATATTCATATTTCTAATATCTTTAGCAAAGTTTTTTGCATTACTTTGAAGTAATTTTACTCTATTTTCCTCCTCGGTCCTATCCAATTTTACCCTGGAACACTTTTATGACCATCTTATTATTTTGAATCATAGATTTAAATATAAGGTATTTCAAGTGGTACCAATGTAAAAGCACATTATTAAAACATTAAAATTGAAACCCTATAACCGTTGTAAAACTTAGTAGAAATATAAGTTATTATAATAAATTAAAATAAAGAAAGTTATAAATGTGCTATTGTAATATGAATAAATCCAACGCTATAATACAATGAGAGTAAAGTGTAAGACATAAATAATGATTATAATTAAAAATGTTTAAAAAATACTGAATATATTGAACACATTACTATAATTACTAATATATTAATATAATTACTAATCAATATATTTATTTAAATTCTTCAGTACGTTATTCTCACGACTTGACGTGATCCTCTGATCAACTTCTTAAGACGCTTTTAACAGATTTGCCTTAAGGGAAATCTGTTAAAGAGGTCATACTCATTACGCGAATTTCAAAAATTTTATATATACATCGATCCTACCCAGTAGATGACGAAAATGAGGAGAGAGAGAGAGAGGGGGGGGGAGGGGGGGGGGGGGGGGGGGCGGGAGGAGAGAGGGGGAGCGAGAGAGAGAGGAGAGGGAGGGAGAGAGAGAGAGAGGAGAGAGAGAGGAGGAGAGAGAGAGAGAGAGAGGGAGAGAGAGAGAGAGAGAGAGAGAGAGGGAGGAGAGACAGAGAGAGAGAGAGAGAGAGAGAGTGAGAGAGAGAGTGAGAGTGAGAGAGAGAGAGAGAGAGAGGGAGAGAGAGAGAGGAGATTTGTCTTTTAACGCTCTAGCGGTCGTAATTTTTTTTTTATCGTTACCAAAATCTATATTTACTCGTTTTATGGAAAAAGAAAGATCAAGTTCGTTAATGGCTGAAATCGAACAAGTGGGAGGGGGAGGGGGTTAAGAGTTACCTTTATGTATATTTATCTATTGTAAACCTTCGCCTGGGAAATCTGCTTAGTTTACGCCGCCCTTTCGTCACGGACTTTCTTGACCTAGTTGATTAAATTTCATCTCACACTCCTCAGGGACAGGAAAAAACTGTTCAATCTATCAGAGTCCTGGCCAGCTACTGTAAAACCTTCCCCTCCCCCACTTGGCAGGGTTTTTTTTGGTGAGGTGGGGGTCATGCATAGCCATTACAGAAGCAGGAACGAATATTCGTGGTACAAATTAGACTTGAGTAATCTTTGCCTTTAATTCATATACAAAACAGCTACACTCGATATCATTTAGCTTGAATAGGGCTTCGCTAATTAAACCCAATAGAAGATTGTGTATTGGGGTGAAAGGGGCAGGATTTACAGGGGGTGTTTTGAACACTCTTCGAATGTAGATATATGCTTTCAGCGATGGGGGGAAAAGGTTACGTGACCCTTGGGGATTGTGCGAGAGCAAAATAGAGACAAAGGGTGAACAAAAGACAAATCAGTGAGGCAGAAAATAGCGAATGAATGAAGGGAACCCGGTGAGAATAACTAATGGCAACACCCCTATCTACATCTCAGTCCTCCACCTACAACTCAACTAGAATTACTCTCGCCAACTTTTTATTCTTACCCTCTTTATCGCCCGCTTCTTAGACTCTACCATAAGATTTTATATTATATATTTCTTTATATACATTATTCATCTATTTTGTATTCACTAGCTGTTCTCTAAGTTATAATGGGATCTGTCCGCAAACTAATGCAATTTTTAGGATAAATGGCCAAGTTTCCAACAGTAACTGTTTTTATACAACATGTATACTCTTCGTTATTTTTTTACTATTTAAAATACATTGTATTTGTATCCAGAGGTAGAATTATTATTATTATATTTGTAAGAGGCAATCAAATATATTCCTAGTTCTGCTCTCTGTCGGCCGTGAGCTCAACCTTACATTCCTATAATGTTTACTGTGTTTGAGCAGATTTCCCTTCAGGGGGCGAATTTTGAAAATTCGAAATATCTCCGTTACTACACGTCGGATCGAAAAAGTGTATAGAATAAATCTTATTGAAAATTAAATGTACTAAAAATATTGTTATATACATTTATTCTTTATCTTGAATATTAACCGAGATATTTGCATTTTTCTGTTTTCAGCCTTCAGTAAACCCCACTTCTACTCCTGTTACATAAACAATACTCTGTTATATAATAAACCACACTATTCTTAGCTTAAATACCAAATATTGTTTTCCAGAGACCTTATTATACGAGATAGATGCAAATATATTCTGGTGCCCCCGTCTTAAACTTTTGGACTACTAAAATTTGATTGATTGAGATAAAAATTATTCTGATTCATTATAAATTACAGTACTAGATATAATACATAGTTTTCAAGAAAATGAATATGTTATTTTCTGATATGCTTCAGTTATTGTTTTTCTTTCCGGTGAGCCGTTGGCAGACACAAAAGAAACAAAATGCAGTTATGGTGTCTATGACATGTGAAACGAAAAGTTATCGTGAAATTTCGAGAAAAAAATCAATGTATAGACAGAGGTTACAATTTTATATATATATATATATATATACATAATTTTGAGCGGACCTCAATTTCGTCATCTCCTAGATAGGATCGATGGACATTTGAGGAAAAGTTTCAAAAATCATGGGTGTATAAGCTCCATAGCTGATTTCCTTTTAGAGAAATCTGCTAAAAGTGGGATATTTCCAATTTCAAACTGTTAAAAAGAATAATTTTCATGAGATGTTCACAAGCCCCATTTGAGTTCCTAAGTGAGGGGCTAAATTAACTTGGCAGATAATTGGCGTTAGCGGTGGGCAGATCTGTCATTGCAACGTATCCATCAGGCTGACAGGCCGTCAGGATTGACGCACCACCCTGCTCTGCTTGACACTACCGTATTGACGTTTCGAACCCAATTCCCCTCTCTTATCCTCTTAAAAATTATCCCCAGCAAATTAATGTTTGGAACATTTAGAACTCGACATACCACCAAACCAAAATCTATTTGACATTCTGTATACCTCTTTTCCAGCAAATCTGTGTACTGGATGATTTTTTAGCAGATTTCCCTTAAAGGAAATCAGCTATTGAGGTTGTACTCATGACGCGTTTTTCGAAAAATTTCTTCAAATATTCATCGATCATACTGGCAAATGACCAAAATGAAGTCGATTCAAAATTGTGTGTGTGTGTGTGTGTGTTTATATATATATATATATATATATATATATATATATATATATATTACATGGTAAAGTTCACCAATCTTTATTTCAGAAACGGTACATTTCATGGGGAAATGTTGCGATTTAAAAGTTCTAGCCAACAAAATTATCTTGAAAGAAGACTACGGGAATGGACTCTGAAATTTAAACAAAAAAGTATTTAATCCACATCAAGTCTCGGCCTTTTACAAATACAATTGGCGATTATAAAGGGGTGGGATGGGAACATGGGACACCCTGTATATGAGTGTTTGCTGCACTTTACTCAGAATTACTTCATTTAAAAGTGACATAACATAACTTCGTCCCAATACATTACAAGAAATGTAAGAAGTCATGTAATAATTTATAGATCTTATTGCCATAAAAAAAATATATCTATACTAATCTTCTGTACCTCTAATAGGCACTTAAGCATTTCCAGTATTAGCAGATTTCCCTCAAGGGAAATCAGCTATTGAGGTTGTTCGAAACATTTCTTCAAATGTCCATCGCTCCTACCTAGTAGATGACGAAAATGAGATCCTTTCAAAATTGTGTGTATATATATATATATATATATATATATATATATATATATGTGTGTGTGTGTGTGTGTGTGTATGTGTGTGTGTGTGTATGTGTGTGTGTGTGTGTGTATGTGTGTGTGTGTGTATGTGTGTGTGTGTGTGTGTGTGTGTGTGTGTGTGTCTGTTACTGCTCTAGCGGTCGCAATTTTTGTTTCACTACCAAACTCGATATATAAGTGTTTTATGTAAAAAGAAAGATCAAGTTCGTTAACGGCAGAAATGAGACCGGATTAATATCTTCGTTATTATGAGAAAAAAAATATAGAACCAATCTTATTGAAAATGTAATGTTCTATAAATGTTGTTATGTACATTTTTTTCATCATCTTTAATATTAACAGAGATATTTGCATTTGTTAGTTTTCGGCCTTCAGTAAACCCCAGCTCCTACTCATGCCATATCAACAATATGCTGTTTATGGAGCACTTTATTTGAAGCCTAAATAACAAATATTGTTCTCATTGAACTTTTATATCATGAGAAGGTCGTGACAGACCTTTTTTTTATCCCCCCTTTTTAACCCCCATCCATCCACCTTAGGCGATTAGAATCAAAACGAAATAATAACTATATGTAAGAACAGTTCTAAAAATGATATTTCAAAAATCTAAGGCGTTTTTTTGGCTTTTTCGAGTTACATATGGACGTTGCGCCGAAACTATTCCCGATGGGTTCAAGGAGGGCCAAAAGGAATAATTCCTTTGAAATGTGAAAACCAATTATTTATTTTTTATTTGAAAGTGATATACGATATGTCCATTTCATTGCATGGCATCGAAGATCAAGGATCATAGAAGATAATTTATAAGTACATTCATGATAAATAAAAATAAGTCCAATACAAATGTTTTGTATCTCTAACATGTACGAGAAATAAACATTTCTTATTTACGCCCTTTTTCAAGCCCCTCTCGCCCATAGTAGATTTATATCAAAAGAGGAGGTGCACAACTAGACGATACAATAAGCCCAAATAAGAACTTTCAACATTTAAAGGCTAGTCATTTTTAATTTTAACCGAGGTATGTGCAGACGTTAGTCAAAATGAGTTCACGAAAGGTCAAAACCGATAATTCCAATGAAATCTAAAAATCTTCGCGATTTCAATACTTCCTTTACTTCTTTCAAGGAAGTGATAAGAGAAATAAGGAATACATTTTCAGTGACAATTAGTAAATATTTAGTAAAGTAAAAAACTGATGTAATGATGGCCAGACATAACAAAAAAAATAAATTTCCAAGACTTTCATATGTTTCGGGATGGAAAGAGTCGATTATTCGAGTCGAACAACAGTAGGTTCACTAATTAATTGGAGAGATATTAAAGGAAGATTGTGAGCATAGTTCAAAATGGAGCCGATTTTCAAAAACGGTTAACTCACAGATATTTGATATCAGCGATTGTTTAATCAAAAGAGCAGCCATGAGGAGGAAAACAATACCTCCGATTTAAAACCGAACCGTTCGACCTGTGAAGTTGGTTTAGTATTATTTCATTATCGGAGTATGGCTATATGTTGTGTAATGCTTTCGTCTCCCAACAGGTAGTTTCCAGCACTCCAGTTATTGGAGGCAGCAGTATAATTTGATGAAAAATCACTATGGACACTGTAATTGGATATCGGAAACGGAATTGGTCTATACTCTCTCCCCACCAATGCGCGTTACTACGATTTTCTCCTCTTACAAGCGGAGTGCACGGCCTTCCCCTCTCCCCGATTTGAACGAATTTTTTTTAGTGTTTAGCACCTAATGAAAAACCAATTCTGTTAAGCGAGAGAACGCAGTTCGTCTAAAAAAAATTCAAAGTTTTGCCTAAACGTCTTGAGTTGTTCTCGAGACATGCATTTCTAGGAGTCCCCGTGGATCAGGGGATAGCGTTTTCCTTTTGTAATCGGAAATCTCGAGATCGAAACTCGAGCGACAATTTTTTTTTCACCCCCCCCCCCCCCCACCCCCCCCCCCCCCCACCCCCCCCCCCCCCCACCCCCCCCCCCCCCCACCCCCCCCCCCCCCCACCCCCCCCCCCCCCCACCCCCCCCCCCCCCCACCCCCCCCCCCCCCCACCCCCCCCCCCCCCCACCCCCCCCCCCCCCCACCCCCCCCCCCCCCCACCCCCCCCCCCCCCCACCCCCCCCCCCCCCCACCCCCCCCCCCCCCCACCCCCCCCCCCCCCCACCCCCCCCCCCCCCCACCCCCCCCCCCCCCCACCCCCCCCCCCCCCCACCCCCCCCCCCCCCCACCCCCCCCCCCCCCCACCCCCCCCCCCCCCCACCCCCCCCCCCCCCCACCCCCCCCCCCCCCCACCCCCCCCCCCCCCCACCCCCCCCCCCCCCCACCCCCCCCCCCCCCCACCCCCCCCCCCCCCCACCCCCCCCCCCCCCCACCCCCCCCCCCCCCCACCCCCCCCCCCCCCCACCCCCCCCCCCCCCCACAAGTTGCCTACTTTGCTATATTAAACGGTCGTGCATGTCTGTGTTCAATAGCTTTTGTATTGTTATCTTCTATTATCTGTGTTCAGGTGTTCTTGGGTAAAGGTATAAATATAAAAACTCTGTCACGCAGGGGCTGCGTAAACTGAGCAGATTTCCCCCATGAAGTTTAACAATGGATAAATCTTCATAATGGTAACACAGTAGTACAGTCAATATCAAGTGAATAAATACAAACGTTAATAAGAAGCCTCCAAACGAGAAGCGTCTGAAATGTAAACAAACAGGTCTGCCAACGGCTCACCGGAAAGAAAAACAATAACTGAAACATATCAGAATATAACATTAATTTTATTGAAAACTATGTACTACATCTTATATGTAATATATAATGAATCAGAATAATTTTAGTAGTCCAAGAATTTAATACGGAGGAGGGGTGGGGGGGGGCAAGAACATATTTGCATGTATCTCGTATAATAAAGGTCTCTGCAAAACAATATTTTCTATTTAAGCTTCGAATAATGTGTTTTATTATATAAAAGTGTATTGTTTATGTAACACGAGTAGAAGTGGTGGTTTACTGAAGGGTGAAAATTGAAAAATGCAAATATCTCGGTTAATATTCAAGATCGAGAATAAATGTATATAACAAAATTTATAGTACATTTAATTTGCAATAAGATATATTCTATACACTTCTTCGATCCGAATTATAGTAACGGAGATGTTTCGAATTATCAAATTTCTCCACCTCTAAACTCCCCCTCCCCCTTATCCGATTTAAGCCATTAACGAACTTGATCATTCTTTTTACATAAAACGACTAATCGAGTTTGGTAATGATCAAACAAAAATTGCGACCGCTAGAGCGCAGAGGACCTCATTTTCGTCATTTCCTGGGTAGGATCGATGGACATATGAAGAAACTTTTCGAAAATCGCGTCATGAGTACGACCTCAATAGCTGATTTCCCTCAAGGGAAATCTGCTAAAATGAAAAGAACTGATTACCTTTATGGTTGATAGCATTTTTCCACAAAATCTGATTTGTCTTCAGAGAAACGTATTAAACCCTCTTGCTGCTAGTATAGGGAACTGACTCTGAGGGAGTAGAGCTAGATATAATTCGAGGAGAGGGGAATAAATGTGGAAAGGAGTTGAGGGGTTGGTGGGTTGGGGGAATAACAAGACTAAGCGGCTCATTTCCCCTTGATGGGAGGCTGGACTCATCTGCTCTACCCCTCAGATAGGGGATTCCCCCAGCACTACAACCGAAGCATCACTCACAGTTTCAGGGAAGTCCGTCACGCAGGGACAGCGTAAACTAAGCAGATTTCCCAGGAGCTGGTATGGCACACTGTTAATGTCATCCCGCCATGTATTCTCTATTTCTAAGACAAACTTTGTGAGAAGTAGTGGGGGTTTATTATGGGCTGAAAACAAAAAAAGACGAGAGGCAAAACAGTTCATTAAATTTACTTATTTCCTGTGAAATGCTGGCAATAAGGGAAGTGATTTCCACTGGGATTTACTATTACGAATATAATCTTATGTATAAAACTATGCTTACACTATATGTGCTCGGATTGATTTTTGACAGGAAATATGCTCATTATAGATGGTATTTAATTGTAATAAATGCTATCCATGATTATGGTTTGAATTATTCAAAAACGGTGAGTCAAAAATTCGAGAGGGATAGATTAGGAACACCTTTTCATTTATTCATCAAAACTAAAAATTTTATTCTATTATTCCCTAAACGTTACACTGTACGATTGGCCCTTTCGGAAAAACAATACGTCGTGGAGGGAAGTGCAATTGTACACATTGAAGTCTTGCTATAAAAACAGTCAACAATGATTTCCCGGGCATCGTCGGGTACCTTAGCTAGTATATATATATATATATATATATATATATATATATATATATATATATATATATATAAAATTGTAACCTCTGTCTGTACATTGATTTTTTTCCCGAAACTTCACGATAACTTTTCGTTTCACATGTCATAGACACCATAACTGCATTTTGTTTCTTTCGTATATGTTTGTTTGTTTGTTACCTTTTCACGCATAAACGGCTGAACCGTATTTTATGAAACTTGGTATGTATATTACTACTAAACCAACTTAGACTTTAGGCTGTGTTAATATTCTCTGAGACGAATAGGAGTGGGGGTTATAAGGGAGGCCTGAAATTAAAAATAGCGATATTTCGTTTCCTATTGCATTTTCGGCAATTATGCACATAACAAAAGTTGTTTAATTTGTTATTTAGAGTAACTTTTGTTATATACACTTTTGTCGTATGCCTAAGTATAAAGGCGTTATACGCTAAAAATGATAGCGGAAGCCAACAATTTTATTTGGCATAAAAGACTCAACCGAACTAAACCAAACTCGGTATGTGAAGTGGCACTAACGTCTTCCTTATAATAAGCCATACTAACATTTCTAGGGACGGGCAGGAGTGGGGGTTATAAGGGAGCCTGAAATTAAAAATAATGATATTTCGTTTCCTATTGGGGTTTTGGCAAATATGCACATAACAAAAGTTGTTTATTTTGTTATTTAGATAAACTTTTGTCATATACCCTTGTGTCGTATACCTAATTATAAAGGCGTTATACGCCAAAAAGTGATAGCAGAAGTCAACAATTTTATTTGGCACAAAAGACTAAACCGAACTAAACCAAACTCGGTATGTGAATTAGCACTAACGTCTTCCTTATAATAAGCCATACTAACATTTCTAGGGACGGGCAGGAGTGGGGGTTATAAGGGAGCCTGAAATTAAAAATAGTGATATTTCGTTTCCTATTGGGGTTTCGGCAAATATGCACATAAGAAAGTTGTTTATTTTATTATTTAGAGAAATTTGCTCAACAATTCTTTGGAACTACCAGGTAACTCACCGGGAAAAATTAATTCAAATGTATGTTAATATTTTGTGCTTAATAATTCAAATCTATGCATAATGCACAGGAAACGGGAAATATGACAATATGGAGAACAGTGAAGTCTTACATAATAAAATAATTTTACTATTAACAAATCCACAGAAACGACGGGTATTTAAACTAAACACTGGGACGGGTAAATATTGTGCAAATTAAAGCCTTGCCAAAAAAATACCATCACCATTCAGCCTCAAATGAATTCCCGAGCGAAGCCGGGTATCTGAGCTAGTGTATATATATATATATATATATATAAAACATTATGCTAAGAACTTATTTTACCAACAAATTTGTCAAAAAGCACTGAATTTTATATTTTGCTTCTTCTGTAATCTTCCACTCTATCTGGGAAACCTGCTAACATGCTAACAGCTGCTTGTTTGTGGGAAAAATCTTGAAATAGAAAATTTTCAGTGAAATTGTTTAAGCCACTAAATTAATGAGATAATATAAAATTGAAATCTCGTTCAAGAGAGGAGGCCACAAGTAGACAAAACTATAGTTTTTTTTTATCAACTCTAGATGTGATGCTCTTTTGCGCTCTCCCCTTTCAACAAAAACCAATAAATAAAATTAACAATGCACAGAAACCGTTTATAATCATATAAATCAATTATAACATAAATGGGTATATTGTTCCTGCAAATTTGTAATTCTACTCAAATTATAAAATATTTTTTTTTAATGAATGCGATGAATGATAGCGAGCGAGACGTTTATGAACTGAAGAATAGAAGCAATGAAATATACAGCTTTCGTAACAAAATCGAACAAATCTCAGGTCAAGAAAATTAAATCCTTCGGGTGCGCACATGTGTGTGTGTAACCCACACTGAGTTTCTTTCTGACACAAATGAGTTTCTGAGTCCACAAATCCTTTCATCTACTGATGTAATGCATTTTAAACTACTCTTTAATTAACGGTATTAAGGATACACAGCTGAACAAAGTTTTGTTGGAGGGTACCTATCTAATAATTAATTTCCATCAGCACTGTTTAAGGCGGGGAACTTCTAACCAAACCGCCCTCTTTCTCAGTTAAAGTTCCTTTGAGATTCAGAAGTATTCTACTTCGTCCTACTTAACTGAATTTTAAATGAACCAATTATGGCGAATAAATGTCAAGAAACATTAATTAAGCAGATAAAGTTAACTCATAGATTAGCAGCATAATTTTAGCTATTCCAATGTCATATATAATATTACATTTTGTGTAATACCAGAAATTGAACAATTATTAAAAGTAAATAAAACCTATATGCATTATTTCATGCATAAAAGGATATTTTTGTTTGAATTCAGCTATCTTTATTGTGTTTTTTCAACTAGCAGACGTGTCGCTCTCCTGAGTATTAACAATGCTAAAAACATTAAGGGTAACTTGGTAAATATTTGTCTCTCATCCATTAAGGCAATCCAAAATTTTCTTAAATACTAAAAGGACTAACCAACCTTTAAAATTATTCCTTTAAGTCTGCAACCATAATTCTCCACAGGAGAATAAAAAAACTCCTATTATAATCAGCCTTAAACCCAATGTTATAAGCTACAGTTTTTCTTCAAATGTTACTAATAAAAGAAAATATGGCAAGGTCTGTACTATAAAAAATGAGTTGCCTTTTAGCAGATTTCCCTTATGCGAAATCAGCTATTGAGGTCGTACTCATTACGCGATTTTCGAATAATCGACTTTTCTCTTCTTGAGTCTTCATTTGACGTATACATGATTTCCAGTGCCAATGCCGCCTCGTCAAGGGTTATTTCACTACAATTCGCGGTAAAACGATTACTTAAATCGCTAAGAGACTACAAACATTTCATTAATTACTTATTGTACATATGCCAACACTTCATTAATATAAACCGTAAGTACATTCATTTAAGATGAGTAAATAGCATATATTATTACATACTATGCCATGCAAATACCTTCCCTTAACATCTATTGAAACGATCCTTTAGCTGTGGGGGCAATGTTACTGATAGTTCTCCCTTTAAGTTTATGCAAATCAGAATAATAAGTAAATGGATTAATTACTCACCATACTTTAAAGCTGATTATTTAGTCCGAAGATTAAGTGTTATGAAAAGTAATTTTTGTTTTTCTGTTTATGATAACATTCATATTAGCAGATTTCCCTTGAGGGAAATCAGCTATTGAGGTCGTACTCATGACGCGATTATCGAGAAATTTCTTCATATGTCCATCGATCCTACCCAGATGATGACTAAAAAGAGGTCCGTTCAAAAATATATATATATATATATATATATATATATATATATATTTGACTGTTAACACTCTAGCGTTCGCAATTTTTGTTTTATCGTTACCAAACTGGATATTTTAACGCTTTATGTTAAAAGACAGATCAAGTTCGTTAATGGCTTTAATCGGACCAGTGGGGGGGGGGGGGGGGTAGAGGGGGGATTTTCAAAATATCTCCGTTAACGTATGTCGTATACAAAAAATTGTATAGAACCAAACTTATTGGAAATTAAATTTACTATAAATATTGTAATATACAATTATTCACTATCGTGAATATTAATCAAGATATTTGCATTTTTCAGTTTTCAGCCATCAGCAAACCCCCACTTCTACTCATGTTACATAAAAAAATACTCTGTTATGTAATAAACCACATTATTCGAAGCTTAAATACCATATATTGTTTTCAAGACACCTTTATTATACGAGATTAATGCAAATATGTTATCGTGGCTCCTCCCCCTTCTTAAGTTCTTGGACACTAAAATTTTATTGATAGAGACAAAAATTATTCTGATACATTATAAATTACAGTACTAGATATAGTAAATTGTTTTCAATAAATTAATATGTTATATTCTGATATATTTCCGTAATTGTTTTTCTTTCCTGTGAGAAGCTGGCACACCTGTTTGTTTACATTTCAGGTGCTTTCCGTCTGGAGGTTTCTTATTATCGTTTGTATTTATTCACTTGATGTTGAAGTGCTATTGTGTTACCAGTATGTAGATTTACCTATTGTAAAACATCACGAGGGAAATCTACTTAGTATACGCTGCCCCTGCGTGACGGACTATTCCTTTCAATTCCAATTTTTTTTTTTTTTTTTTTATGAATCATTTTTAAACTCCCAGAAATAAATAAATTAATTATTTTAAAATCAAATTATCAGTTAAAGCAATTCTATTGGCATTTTTAGACAACAACTTTTAGAAAAGCACAGATTGTAACTTTTCCACTTTTCAATAAAAGATTAGAACAGCAAGCATAAAGTGTTGACAACATTAAAAATATTTATTACATTTACATTTTCATTTATTATTAATTTCTTTAATTTATTTAAGTGGTATAAAGACCACAAAACACACACAATTTTATATGTGGATATCCAAATAAAAAATTAATTTTAATTAAGTTACCCTTGTAATGAAAGCTTTGAGGAATATTATATTATTTTGATATCTCTCTTTATATTAGCCGTTGGCTCTCATCTATTCTGACCTACGACAAGTACACTGGACTTCGTACCTGCTTATTTTTCTCCTCTGTTGTGAATAGCTTTACTCTTACAATTGCTAAACAATTACTACATCCGCAGTCAGAACGGTTACAAGAAAAGAGCTTATTTTCCAGTATAACTCCCTTAATTATTATATTTTTTTAATATATATTCTGTGCTATTGAGGTCGTACTCATGACGCGATTTACGAAATGTTCATATGTCCATCGATCCTACCTAGTAGATGATGGAAATGAGGTCCGTACAAAACTGTGAGTGTTTGTGTGTGTGTGTGTGTGTGTGTGTGTGTGTGTGTGTGTGTGTGTGTGTACGTCTGTTACCGCTGTAGCGGTCGCAATTTAGGTTTCTAAACTCGGTATTCAGTAATTTTGTGTAAAAAGAAAGATCAAGTTCGTTAACAGCTGAAATCGAACCAGGGAGAGGAGGGGGGGTTAGAGGGAGAGAATTTTGAAACTTCGAAATATCTCCGTTACAACTATATACTACTAAAATTTGATTGTTGGAGATAAAAATTATTCTGATTCATTATAAATTACAGTACTAGTTATAGTACATAGTGTTTAATAAAATGAATATCAGTTTCAACTGCCTCCCCAGTTGCTTACGGGTCGTTTCAACGAATATAAAGAGGGAAAGAGCACTTCAGAAATGTTACTAAACAACGTGTAATTAAATTTAGTAAATATGTCATTTTTGTAAGAACTTGAAACGTGTTAATGTAGCTATGAATTCTCATTGGGATTTTATAAATTAATGGTATTATTTATAAAAAAAGAAAGACCCCTGAAGGGGACGATAACTAGTATATTTTCGTGTGGCAGTTTAACAGATTTTCCATAAGTGAAATCAGCAATTCAATATTTTAATGTCATTTAGTACGAAATACCCATTCATTCAATAATCAAAAATTTCTACACTTATTTTTGAAAATGTGCTTAAAATCGACACTAATTCTGTGTGTGTGTGTGTGTGTGTGTAAGAGAGAGAGAGAGAGAGAGAGAGAGAGAGAGAAGAGAGAGAGAGATAGCTATTGTGCGTTTTTATACGTCTTATGGCCGCTTTTTTTATTTGATTGACTCAAAGCTTGATATTTAACAAAAATAGCTATCCACAGAGGTCATTTAGTAGATAACGAAAATGCAAACAAGCAAATGCACACACACACACACACACACACACACACAAAAAACAAAAAAAAACATACAATTATATGTGTAACGACTGCATTTTCGTTACCTACTAAGACTGATGGGCATTTGTAGGAACTTTTCGGAAATCAATAGATGATGGGGAATCTCGTAAAAAATAATTTCATTTGTTCAGGGATTAGTTGTTAAAACAACTACTGAGATGATAGTAATTTGTATTCATATTTGTTTTTTTGTACTTCAAATACAAAATACTTTTTGCATTCGAAATTCCTTTTTCTTTTTGGTATTTAAAATATTTGGTAATGGAAATAACCTGTATTTAAAAAAAAAATAGCGGGTATTTTAAAATGATATTTAAAATCGTTTTTCACAAGCCTCATCCAAACTATTTATGTTTTACAGTTTCGTGGAAAATTTTAAACACCACTCATGTGAGTCTTAAATTATTTTGCTATTAGCGAATTATTGATAGTAGAAAGGAAATACTTTTATAACCATTTATAGAAATGTTGAAAAAATTACCAACAATAAAATGCAAATAATGGACACTCTGCTGTGCTCGGTGGTTGAAGGCCTTTCCACATCTGATGGATTTTGAAATTACTTAGACCTGGCTGAGATACTTGATCGCTCGTTCAATTCTCCACATCAAACAAGCCCCATGACCCTAATCTAATTGCTTTTTAGTAAAAACGTGGCCGTTGATTGGGAGAAAATTAAAAGTCGTGTATATAGAGATACGCGCTTTGCCATAAACCTCTTTTTTTTTATTTAGCTTTTAAAAAAATTAGCATCTCGTTTTATGGTTTTTGGTCAATCGTTTTTTTTTTTTCGAATATTCATCGTTTTATTTCTCTCTTATGAATCCATTACTCACCAGGCTTGTAAATTTATTGTTTTGTTTGACTACGTCCATTAAAGTAAATGAAAAATAATTTCAGTGAATATTTTATTTTCATTTTAACTGTGAAATAATGGTTTTTGTTGAAATATTAGTATCATACTATGAAACTAAGTGGATTTCTGTTACACATCCTTCTTCCACTACTAATTGTGAAGTGTTAAACCACTTATGTGTTCTGACGATCGTTATTAGTAAAATATATTACCCATGAAATATATGGTGAAGTTGAATTTGTATACAATTAAGGGTGAGTGTATGCAAGGTTTTGATAACAGATTCATGTATTTTGGGCATAGCAGCAAGTAAATAAAGAAAAATCAGATTTAGCTTTACTGTTTCCTTTCCCTTATAGGAAATGTGGCATATTGTATAAACTCATTACTAGTTTTTAATGACAGCTTCTAAGCATGCACACAGCTCATAAGAAGCTGTGCGAACACCCAACATGACCACCAGAAGAAGCCGATTGGAAAATCGGCGAAATATTGTGGACCACCACATCAACGACACCGCTGGAGATACGCCGCACGTGACAACTATAAGTTCCCAGCGACGAAGATTAAAACATAGTAGTTTTTAATACTTAACATGAGATATTTTCTTGGAAGTTTCTCAAAGTGAAGATCGGAAGAGTAGAAGTGGGGTTTTACTGAAGGCTGAAAAATACGAATAACTTGCTTAACTTAAAATTTCGGCCACGAAAAATGTATAGAGCAAAATTCTAGAGCAGCAATATTTATGTATAGAGCAACAAGATCGGTTCTATAAACTGCTTCGATCCGACTTATAATAACGGCGATATTTCGAATTATCGAATTTGAATATCATAATAATGGAGATATTTTGAATTTTCAGTACCCCCCTTCTAAACCCCCCTTTTACCTGGTGGAATTTGAGCAATTAACAAATATTACCATAAGAATTGAATAAAACGGTTAAATTTTGTGAGTAGTATAGATCAAATGAATATTTTCGAGTCAAAGCCGGTAAATCGTAACCAACAGCGTGGCGTCATCACTCTACGTATCTGCATTTATATCACATAGTAAAATTTCAATGAAGACAATATTTGGTATTTAAACTTCGATTAAAGCGATAAATGACCTTAACAGCTAATTGTTAAATGACATGTTTAGGGGGGGGGGGTAACTAAAAGTTGCAAAATGAACAAAATGCACATATCTCAGTTAATAATCAAGACTGAAAAGTGTACATAACAAAATTTATAGAACATTCTATTTTCAATAAGATTGGTTCTATACAATTTTTCAATCCAACGCATGATAATGGAGGTATCTCGAAATTTTGAAATTACCCCCTCCTTCATATAAATGTATTAAAATGATTCCTGTGGGAAGAATTTGCTGATTTTTCTTGTGAAGATTCAGAAATTTTAAACTTTAATAATCATATTTTCTCTTACATTATAGATTTCCGAGGAACACTTGTTCAGAGGATATACGTTGTATTATAGATTTTGACAGATATAAATGATGTTTATTCACTAAAATAAAAAATTCAAGTCGGTTGGCTGAACCGTTAGTGAGGGACCAATACCAGCAACTCCCTCCCCCATATTATAATTAAATATGAATACGTGAATTTAAGTAAACTTTTTACTTTGCCATGAATGCAGGTTGACTTTAATATCCGGTAACACGGAATCCACTTCAAATCAACACAAAGTCCATGACTTTTGATCTATAGAAATTCAGTAATATGCTGAAATTCTGTAGGAAAGATGAAACCCCTTTCTGTTGATTTTTAGCAGATTTCTCTTAAGGGAAATCAGCTATTGAGGTCGTACTCATGACGCGATTTTAGAAACTTTTCTTCAACTTTCCATCGATCCTACCCACGAGATGACGAAAATGAGGTCCGTTCAAAATTATATATATATATATATATATATATATATATATATATATATATATATATTGTTCAATTTAAAATTGAAGCGGCAATAAACTATACCAGCCCCATCTGTTGTCAACTAGACCAACCAAGGATGTCCCCTGAAGAGTGCTGACCTCTACAGCCTACTTTGTAAATACTACCTGAGAGGGCATCCTTGGGTTCAAAGTGCAAGAGATAAGGAAGACAGGCTGGGACAGTTGAGTGAGTAGGGCAGTAGAAGAGAGAGTAGAGCCCCCATGTGCGGCAGCAGCTTTAGCTTTTTCTCACACCCATTCTTTAGAACTTCCAGCAGGTTAGGAAGGTGCATCCAGGGGGAGACCAGGATGGAGGGAGGAAGAGGGAGAACACCAGAGCAGCATCCAGGACAGTATCACCATATCAACAGTAAATCCTTGAAGTAATGTATGTATATACTAACTCACTAACACATATATGCCCTGCTATAGCCCATCCCACCATATCGTGTAATTATTCAATATAATATTAATAGTAATAACCATTTTATAAATCATGGTCCTCCGGTATCAAATCACACATACAAAATTTACATGAACCAGCACCTCTCTTAAAATATTTACAAGTCGTTAGCGGGTAAGGCCGAATGGCTTGTATATATATATATATATATATATATATATATACATATTTGTCTTTTAACGCTCTACCGGTCGCATTTTTTTTTTATCGTTACCAAACTCGATATTTAATCGTTATATGTAAAAAGAAAGATCAAGTTCGTTAATGGCTGAAATCGGGCCAGTGGGAGGGGGGGGGGTTAGAGGGAGGATTTTCGAAAATTTAAAATATCTTCGTTATTATGCGTCAGATCGAAAACTTGTATAGAACCAATCTTATTGCAAAATAAATGTACTGTAAATAAAATTATACAAATTTATTCTCTATCTTGAATATTAACCGAGATATTTGCATTTTTATTAAGAGTGTGCCTGATAACAGAGTTGAGAGCGGCTGATGTCAGGTCTATTCGGGACTCCGCCGAAAGCTAGTTCAACCGTTTCCTTAACTGTTCGGCTCTCATGAAATTGGTTTAGAGACTCGTTACTACTACTGTTACTAGTATGCAGATTTCTCTATTGTAAAACTTCACGTGGGAAATCTGCTTAGTTTACGCAGTCCCTGTGAGACGGACTTTTCATGCTTACTATCATTACTAAATGATTTTATTTTATCTAAATTTCTGCCGATTTAGCCCGCATATGAATTATTAATGGAAAGCGAATTAGAGGAAATGGGACTGTTAACAGAAATTTTCTAGCATTACTATAGGAAACCCCTTATGACCGCATTTTAGCTTTAATTAACAGAACCGGAAACAATCATTTCAGTTGTTAGCTCCTAGAGGGAAAGAATTTAGCAGAGAAATGGATCTGAGTTGGCCACTGACAGATCTCGGCAACTAAGAGGGGGCAAAGCTTTATTAAAAGGAACTCAAAACGATTTTTCAGTAACGGCTGCCTGCCCCTAACAAAAGTGACAGCGGTTCCATCTCGCTCTGTGGAAATTGCGAAATTAAATGTTTCTTAGCACGATTTCTATCTACAAAAGACCTTGAGTTATAAATCAAAATGGCCATCGATTATGTAGTCGGGAAACAGAGAATGTCGTTTATATTTTGTGTTAGAGGTTTATTATAAATTGAGTGAATTTTTTTTTCTATTTATGTTTGAGACATTTATTTGGCAACACTCTTCTCTAAATGTTTTTTGTTTTTTAATTTATGAAGATAGAGAAATACCAAAAGCGATTTAAACTGAATAATATTCCTTCAAGACCTAACTACAAGATATTTTGTTATGAATAACTAAAGGATATTACGTTATGGGGAAAATAAACCATCCTTTTTCTAGTACCTATCAATAAGAAACATCAAAACAGCTTCGTAAACTAAGCAAATTTCTCACCCGCAGAAATGTAAAAAATGGATAACGCCACAGTGTAGCATTTCCCCATTTTGTTCTCTATTTTCCCCATTCTATGAATTCCTTATAAATAAGAATTTATATTTTAATTGAACATGAGATATTTAGAGATATAATAGATGGATAGATAGACAGATATTTGTTAAAGATAAATCTTGTACAAATAATAACAATATAGACACATTTTGTTTCATTTTGAGTCTGGTAAATCCTACATGCCTTTACAATAAACAGTGACATAGATTTCATGAAGTGAATTTAATATATTTTTTAATTTTAATATATATATATATATATAATTTCAATAATTATAACCTAATTTAATCTAACTAATTCTAACGGTAAAATTACTTTAACTCTGTTCAATGATATCTCTATCATTACAATTATTTTGAACAGCTAAAATAACAAGTTCTTTAAGATTATTCGCCTTGAAAATGTCCACAATAGAATAAATAACAAAAACACTCAAAAAAAGTTATATATAAACAAATTATTCATGATATGAGTTTACTCATTTACACTAAGGGAGTCGTTTTCAGAGCTGCTATATTATTATTATTATTATTTATTAACGTGACGGGTTATCTACAGGTTACCACCCTTCAGAGCTGCTATAATGAACGTATAAAGCCTATTCAATTTATTGACATAGTTAATATTTAGCATATTTTGTATTGACTGATGATCAGAGGATGTTGAGATGGTTGGCTTTAAAATATTCTGTCTGATTTATTTGAGTGCTGAACAGTGTAGGAGAAGGTGGTATAGGCTATTGTCATTGATATTCTGCTTGCAAAATGGGCAGAAATTTGAGATATAATAGCATAATGTGAAAGTCATGAGTAGGAACGGAGAATTACCGAAGGTCAGTATAAAAATAGCTAGGACAATTTTCCAACGGAAAAAACAAATAGAGGCATGAATCAAAACTTATAGAACAATAATTTATTGAGAAGAAGGTTAAATAAGTCTTCTCAATTCGATGCAAATGGTAAAATAATAACGGAGATATAAGTCATTTGCACTTTACCCCGATTTCAGCCATTAGCGAAATGGATCTTCAATTTTACATGAAACGTTTAAATATTGAGTATGGCAACGATCAAATAAAAAATGGGGCTGCTAGAGAGTACACGGGTGCGTGTGTTTGTGTTTGTGGGGCCGATCAGCCAGTGATGACGACATCTAAGTCAACAATATTATTACTTTATATACTGGCACAAACAACCCACTACTTAACATTAATAACTCAGAAAAAATGGCTTTCTTTTTGCCGACCTTGAAATTTTTGAACTATTCATTGTTCAAAAGACTAAACAATGTATACGTTTATAATTATGTTGTCACGTAGTTTTAGACTAGAGTAAACTTATGGGCAGAGTTAGGCAAAATTGTAATTACAATTACAAGCTACAAGTTATAACTACATTAGTTGAAATATAGTTACAATTACAACTACTTTTGTAATTAGTAATTGGACTACTACATTTTTCAAATAAAGTAATTGTAATAGCAATTTCACAACTACAGTTAGTAGTTGAGAAAATCAGTAGTTTCAAAAACAACTACAGTTAGTAATTGTAACTGTAGTTGTACTGCAACTACAGTTACTTGGGTAGCTACTTTAAAAACTATGTGTGAAACACGGACTGAAGTAGTTGAGGCTGTTAAGAAATAACTACATCCAATTGGATGTCCATATTGGCACTGGAGTGCCCTGCGAAAGAGTGACAAGAGGCGATCGCTGGAGCAAGAGAGTGAGGCGATAGGAGCGTCCACCTTCATTTCTTGACATATTTCGTGCACCAATTGAACATGGCTCGTCTCAGATGAGCTATTTATTACCACCTCAAATGTAAATATTTGCATAGTGGCGATCAAAATATATTACTCTTTGGAACGCAAAAAACAGAATGATTGTCTGGATATAATTGTCGTTATTACTCAGTAACTACAATTACAATTACAACTACTAATTGTAATTATTTTTATAACTACTTTTTATTTCAACTAGTAGTTGGATTTATGAATACCAACTACAATTACAGTATATTGCGAAACCAGGAAAATGCAACTACAGTTACCAACTACATTTTTGTAACTGTAGTTGCAATTACATAACTAGTATTTATTAGTTGAAAAAGTAGTTAATTACAAAAGTATTTAATTGCTGCCCAACTCTGCTTATGGGGTGTAATCATAATTGTAGTTTTTTAGCTTGTACGTGGAAAGAAGGTAAGCTTGTTATACAATTGTGAATGGTGTAAAATATACAATATATTTTTAAGAAGATTATTCTACCTCTACATATATCAAGTCACAGCGAAAATGAGTTTTATAAAATTAAAACAGTAAAATTCCCGACGTATTTATTTACCTTTAGTATACTTTCACTGCTAATGTTATGATTGAACACTTTTGGAAGTAAAGTGGATAAATTGTAGTGTTTAGTGACCGCGGCCAGTTTGTTATTCCAACTTTATCTTTTTTAACACTTTAGACTTTAGTGACCGCATTCAAAAATTTCCAAAATACGCCATCAGTGGTTTTAACCGAGGGTGGGGATTTTAATTTTTTTTTAACTCACCTAATTTGTTGGATCCTTAGAAGGTGACGAAACAAGATGGCGTGCGGGGGGGGGGGGGCCAAAACTACATTTTAGCCAGCAAAGTTACATAAACCGATGGAAAAAAAAGATTTTACAGTTATTAGATAAAATATATTAAATCAAGTGCTTGACTAATAATTAATGAAGAATTGTTGTTTCTGTTTAAAACTTGATTTATTCATATATCTATATATATATAAAATTGTAACCTCTGTCTGTACATTGATTTTTTTCGCGAAATTTCACGATAACTTTTCGTTTCACATGTCATAGACACCATAACTGCATTTTGTTTCTTTCGTGTATGTTTGTTTGTTTGTTTGTTTGTTTGTTTGTTTGTTTGTTACCTTTTCACGCATAAACGGCTGAACCGAATTTTATGAAACTTGGTATGTATATTACTACTAACCCAACTTAGACTTTAGGTTATGTTAATATTCTTTGAGACCAACAGGAGTGGGGGTTATAAGGGAGGCCTGAAATTAAAAATAGCGATATTTCGTTTCCTACTGGTTTTTCGGCAATCATGCACATAACAAAAGTTGTTTAATTTGTTATTTAGAGTAACTTTTGTTATATACACTTTTGTCGTATACCTAAGTATAAAGGCGTAATACGCTAAATATGATAGCGGAAGTCAACAATTTTATTTGGCACAAAAGACTCAACCGAACTAAACCAAACTCGGTATGTGAATTAGCACTAACGTCTTCCTTATAATAAGCCATTCTAACATTTCTAGGGACGGGCAGGAGTGGGGGTTATAAGGGAGGCCTGAAATTAAAAATAGTGATATTTCCTTTCCTATTGGGGTTTTGGCAAATATGCACATAACAAAAGTTGTTTATTTTGTTATTTAGAGAAACTTTTGTCATATACCTAATTATAAAAGCGTTATATGCCAAAAAGTGATAGCAGAAGTCAACAATTTTATTTGGCACAAAAGACTCAACCGAACTAAACCAAACTCGGTATGTGAATTAGCACTAACGTCTTCCTTATAATAAGCCATTCTGACATTTCTAGGGACGGGCAGGAGTGGGGGTTATGAGGGAGGCCTGAAATTAAAAATAGTGATATTTCGTTTCCTATTGGGGTTTCGGCAAATATGTACATAACAAAAGTGGTTTATTTTATTATTTAGTGATATTTGCTCAACAATTCTTTGGAACTACAAGGTACCTCACCGGGAAAAACTAATTCAAATGTATGTTAATATTTTGTGCTTAATAATTCAAATCTATGCATAATGCACAGGAAACAGGAAATATGACAAAATGGAGAACAGTGAAGTCTTACATAAAAAAATAATTTTATTATTAACAAATCCACAGAAACGACGGGTATTTAAACTAAGCACTGGGACGGGTAAATGTCAAAATATTGTGCAAAGTAAAGCCTAGCCAAAAAAAATACCATCACCATTCAGCCTCAAATGAATTCCCGAGCGAAGCCGGGTATCTGAGCTAGTATATATATATATATATATATATATATATATATATATATATATATATATATATATATATACTGACATTTGAACAAAAAATTAATAAATAAACTTATCCTGGAAAAGAATTTTACCTTTAATAATGATTATTTTAATCTTACTTTGAATGTTTGTTGTCAATAAATAGAAAATAAAAATAACACTTTAAAAACTTTATTAATTAATTAATTCATATTATTTTAATGTTTATAACAGGGACTATTTTTTATCCAGGGCTCAAAAGAAAAAATAAATTATGCATCTACAGTAATCCTAAAAAATACTAACTCTATTCCTGGATAAAGTAGACTAATCAGGATTAATAAGAAGGCCAAGTCCTCTACTGTTTTTTAATATAATGCAGAGTGCACTTTCGGAGTCAACGCTCCATCCTCAGTTCCTCTGGGTGGGTTTTTTCAGAGGTTCTCACCCACTGTGATATGTTTTCCATTTAAATCTGAAATTTAGGTAGTTTTTTAGTTTTTAATTTTATTTATAGTTTTTGACATATGCTTATCGTTGTTTGCTTTTATTATTTGACTTGTTATTAAATTTTTTATTGTTTTGATTTTAATTTTTAGTAGTTGACTAGTGATTAGATTTTATATTTTTATTAGTTGACTAGTTTTAAGAATTAACATTGTTTTTACTATTTATATCGTGTTTGTTTTTATGACTGTTGTTTATTTTGCCTTTGGCCATGCTGTGAATGTTAAATTAACTCGAGGTTTGTGTTTGTCAGCAGGCACTGAGGATGGAGCGTTGACTCCGAAAGTGCACTCTGCATTATATTAAAAAACAGTAGAGGACTTGGCCTTCTTATTAATCCTGATCAATTGGTTCCTCTACCATCCAGCATATTCCAGAGAAAGTAGACTAAGATATATATCTGTAACCATTAAGTCAAAAACTGTTATTTATTAAAATTTATAATATTAATATTAATATAATAAATTTAAAAAAAAATAATAGTGAATTATTTTATATTCCGCGACAATATGATGAAGATTTTGAGATCCGTCAACCGTTTGTTTGCATAACCCGAAAGGTCTCCAGGTCTTCTTAAGTGGTGGAAAGAAAACTTTTAATTAGGTTCTATTCCATTTTAAGAGACAGCCTTTCTTTCAGTGATAATTTCATTTCATTAAATTCTCTGCATTGCACTAAGTTAATCATCTCATGCAATTTATTTGGAGTTTTCTTAGGAAGCTAGAAGTAATTTTCAATTGCAAATTGAGAGTCCGATCAAAAGTGTTGTGGTACTCAATGTTACACTAGGTCAAAAAAGTGCTCTGGCTCTTTTACCATGGAAAATATATAGCTTAGCCATTATTGTAATTAAAAATGAAATCATATGATCAAATTTGGCAGAAAAACAAAAAAACTTTTAAGCATTTTTATTAAATTAAATTGAATCTAGTCTAAAAACTCATTATTGAAGGTATTTTGCTCTTCCAATGTCAATATTTCTAATATTTGAAATATATAATGTTTAGGAGATTTCACCCTAGGCAGAGAGTTAATCGTGTTTAACTAGTAATACACCACTGACAAAAACGAAAATTAAAACTTTCTCTATTAGTATGAGTCCGATCAAAAATTGTACCCCTACCCCCTTACAACCCCAACTCCTGTTCATTTAGAAGAATGTTACAACAGCTTATAATCTAGTAGGAGTTTGTACGAACAGACCTCTCTAAAATTTTACACATTTTACTGTATATCTTGTTTATATTATGTTGTACCGAGGAAGTGGACATAATGAAAGTTACTCCAAATATTAAAATAAACACATTTTGTTATGTGCGAGTTTGCCGATAAACCAATAAGAAACGAAATATCGGGATATTTCATTTCAATCCTCCCTTATAGCCCCTTCTCCTGATCGTCTTTAAGAATATGCGTATAACCTAAAGACTAATTTGAGTTACTAGTAACACTCAAGGTGCCAAAGCCAGGAATAGTCCCGACAATAATTCCAATCTGGTGAGAAGGAGAAGGAATATGAGGAATGGAAGATCAAAAGGTAACGAATGTTACGCCTCTCCGGATAGGTTATGTTAATCAAAGGGCAGATATGGAGAGCATGGGTGAGCATTAGATTGTAACTAAGTCCATAATCCTAGTAGGTCTAAGGTATATTCTATGGCGTTGGAATGGATTAATCTTTCTTCCACCCACTAGTCAATTATATCTGGAGTTACCTATCTTAATGAATCCACCACTTTAACTAATAACTAAACAGAAAAAAATCCGTCACGCAGGGGCTGCGTAATCTAAGCAGATTTCCCTCGTGAAGTTTTACAATAGAGAAATCTGCATACTGCTAACACTTAACACCACTGTGAGTAAATACAAACGGTAAAGAAAAATCTTTCAGTTAATTTTAATAAGCTCCCAACGGAAACGGCTTCTGAATTGTAAACAAATAGGTCTGCCAACCACTCAGAGCTGAACAGATAGATGGACATATTCTACACCGGAAAGAAAAGTCCGTCACGCAGGGGCTGCGTAAACTAAGCAGATTTCCCCCGTGAAGTTTTACAATAGAGAAATCTGCATACTGGTAACACAATACCACCGTGATTAGATAATGAGAAATTTTTCAGTTGATTAAAATAAATTCCCAACTGAAACGGCTTCTGAATTGTAAGAATAATTTATATTTTAATAACACAAATTTTAGTAGTCCAAGAACTAAAGAGGGGGGGGGGCGGATGAACAGAACGTATTTGCATAAATCTCACAAAGTAACGAAGGTAAGGTAAGGTTAGAAACGACAGGTTAGAAGAAGCTTCCGCCTGAGCCGAGAAATGAAGATGGCCGACCTAATCGAAACTATACCCGACCACAGACTTCATAAAAATGCAAATATCTCGGTTAATACTCATGATAGAGAATAAATGTATATAACAATATTTATAGGATATTTAATTTGCAATAATATTGGTTCTATACAATTTTCGATCCGATGCATAATAACGGAGATATTTTGAATTTTCGAAAATCCCCCCTCTAAACCCCCCCTTCCTCTGGTCCGATTTCAGCCGTTAACGAACTTGATCTGTCTTTTTACATAAAACGGTTAAATATCGAGTTTCGTAACGATCAAACAAAAATTGCGACCGCTAGAGCGGTAACAGACAAATATATATATATATATATATATATATATATATATATATATATATATATATATATACAGTTTTGAAGGTACTTCATTTTCGTCATCTACTAGGTAGGATCGATGGACATTTGAAGAAAAATTTCGAAAATTCCGTCATGAGTACAACCTCAATAGCGGATTTCCCTTTAAGGGAAATCTGCTAAAATAACAAATATTGAGACTGAAAATAAGTGTAATATAGATATAACAGAATATAGAGCGTTAACAGACAAATATATATATAATTTTGAACGGACCTCATTTTCGTCATCTCCTGGGTAGGATCGATGGACATTTAAAGAAAATTTTCGAAAATCGCGTCATGAGTACGACCTCAATAGCTGATTTCCCTTGAGGGAAATCTGCTAAAAACAATTACTCATATATCAGACTATAACACGTTCACTTTATTGCAAACTACTCACTATATCTAGTACTGCAATTTATAATGAATCAGAATAATTTATATTTTAATAACTCAAATTTTAGTAGTCCAAGAAGTAAACAAGGGGGGGGGGTGATGAACAGAACGTATTTGCATTTATCTCACAAAGTAAATGTTACACGACTTCACGAGAGCCGAACAGTTTTGGAACGGCCGAACTAATCCGAAGAGAACAGACTATAACCGATCTCATCTCGCCCGTTATCCACGCAAACTTAATAAAAATGCAAATATCTCGCTTAATATTCAAGATAGAGAATAGATGTATACGACAATATTTAGAGCAAATTTAATTTTCAATTAGAGTGGTTGTATACACTTTTTCGAACCAATGTATAATAACAGAGATCTGACGATTTTTCGAAAATCCCCCCTCTAAACCCCCCCCCTCCCACTGGTCCGATTTTAGCCATTAACGAACTTGATCTGTCTTTTTACATAAAACGATTATCAAGTATCGAATATCGAGTTTGGTAATGATCAAACAAAACCTGCGACCACTAGAGCGTTAACAGACAAATATATATATATATATATATATATATATATATATATATATATATAATTTATAATTGACCTCATTTTCGTCATCTCCTAGGTAGGATCGACGGACATTTGAGGACAATTTTCAAAAATCGCTTCATGAGTACGATCTCAATAGCTGATCACATCCTTACACATTCTACTCGTAGTTTCTATTTATCTCTTTGTAGGAACCATATAAAGAACCATGTAACAAGACTTAGAATTTTTGAGAGGTTTAGTGATAAAATAGCTTAAATGTGAAAACTGCACGAATGGGGGACTACAAGGGGCTATCATCTTGAAAAGATCAAGAGCTCAGATGATTAGAAAGTGGTTACCTTACATTAAAAACAATATTGTCAATGTAACATTCTCCAATCCGAACACTTAGAACGAAAATTCTTACTGTTATAAATTGCATCCCCTTTTCTGAGTGCTCACGTCCCCTAGATCGGTTTCGGCTATTAAGAGAATTTGATCTTTTGTTTCATTTGAGTCAAAAAAAAATGTCTGTTGTATAAGGATGAAACAATATATATATACATGGCCTTAGTTCATGTATTTATTTATTTATTAGTATTTGAAGAAGAGTTTGAAGACCATATTAAGTACTATATTTAAAGAGCTGTATAATAATTTGGTTCCCTCTATTTGTGGTATTAACTACATTTTATCTAAATAATAAACATATTTCTTTAATTTTATTCTTCATATTTCTTTAACCCCTTTCCTCACATTTTTCGCATTTAATTTATATATATGTTAAAAAAAACCCATAAAAAATATTATAGCCTAGCCATTATAAGCAACTACATACTTATTGCAATTAAAAATGAAATTATATGATCAAATTTGGCAGAAAAAAAAAATAAACCTTTAATCATTCTTATTAAATTAAACTGAATCTAGTCTAAAAACTCATGATTGAAGATATTTCAATGTCAATATTTCTAATATTTGAAATATATAATGTTAAGGAGATTTCGCCCTAGGCAGAAAGTTAATCGTGTTTAACTAGTAATACACCACTGATAAAAACGAAAATTAAAAATTTTCTCTATTAGTATGAGTCCGATCAAAAATTATAATAGAAAATAGAGATTAACCATGACAACACTCTAGGCAAATTACTTGCTTTTTACATTGTCTTATAGCAATAATATATATAAAACAAACTATACTACTATAGTAAGCTATTTTTGTTGTGTGCTTTTGGCAAAAAACGAATAGGAGGCGAAATATAACGCTTATTAATATATATATATATATATATATATATATATATATATATATATATATATACAATCTAAGGTACACGGCGATGCTCGCGAAATCAATCTTGACTGACTAATTATGGTATTTTGATAGAAAGACTTCAATGTGTACAATTACACTTCCCTCCACGACGTAATGATTTTCCGAAATAGCCAACCCTGCAGTGTAACTTTTGGGGATTAATAGAATAGAAATTTTATTTTTGAAGGATAAATGAAAATGTGTTCCTAATCTATCCCTCTACACTTTTCGACTCACCGTTTTTCAATAATTCAAACCATAATCATGGGTAGCATTTATTACAATTAAATATCATCTATAATAAATATATTTCCTTTCAAAAGCCAATCCGAGCTCACATAGTTTAGGCAAAGTTTTGCACGTAAGATTATATTTGTATTAGTGAATCTCACTGGAAATCGCTTCCAGTAATGCCAGACTGGAAATAAGTAAACTCAATTAACGTGTAAGGCTCCCGTCATCTTCCGCTCCCGCATGAGACTTCTCAACATTCTTCTACTTATATTATTGATGCAAAACATTATTTTATAATTTATCTACCGGATGGAATTAAATAATAGTGACACCCTGAAAATATCATATCGAGTTTAAACGCATATTGTTTTTTGTCATAATGACATTACCATTAACGTTTAATTGTTATTATATTAAATATTTGTTTCAATAACATCAAGGTAGATTATACAAATTAAATAATGGAAATGCTCTTATAGTTTATATTTCTATTGGAAATAAATAACAAAGTTATTAGGAGGGGGTGACGAAGATTTATTACCTCACTAATCCGAATCATACTTTGAACTATCATATAAAACATAACATCATTTGTCATAATATTCCTTTATTAAGTAAAACCCCTTAAATAAGTACTAATATTATTGACTCCCGTTTAGCGTATATCCCGCGTTTACTTCATTTTACGACAAAAGTGAATGCGCACAAAAGTAACTCTAAATAACAAAGTAAACAACTTTTGCTATGTGCATGTTTGTCGAAAAACCAATAGGAAACGAAATATCACTACTGTTAATTTCAGGCCTCCCTTACAAACCCCACTCCTGCTCGTCCCTAGAAATGTTGGTATGGCCTATGATAATTAGGGCGTCAACACTAATATACATACCGAGTTTTATTTAGTTCGTTTGAGTCTTTTGAGCCCAATAAAATTAATGACTCCTGCAATAGTTTTTAGCCTATAACTCATTTACACTTCAG
>CM032233.1:28870000-28877500 GCA_019009955.1 Riptortus pedestris
ATTAAATGTACTATAAATGTAGTTATATGCATTTATTCTCTATCTTGAATATTAACCGAGATAGGTGGATTTTTCAGGTTTCAACCTTTAGTAAACCCCCACTTCTACTCGATTTACATTAACAATACTGTGATATATAATAAACCACATTATTTAAAGCTTAAATACCAAATATTGTTTTCAAGAGACCTTTATTACACCAGATATATGCAAATATGTTCTGGTGACTCCCCCCCCCCCGTCCTAAGTTTTTGGACTACTTTAATTTAATTGATTGAGATAAAAATTATTCTGATTCATTATACATTACAGTACAAGATATAGTACATAGTTTTCAATAAAATGATTATGTTATATTCTGATATGTTTTTGATTTTCTTTCCCGTGAGCCGTTGGCATACGTGTTGGTATACATTTGAGACGCTTCCCGCCCAGAGGAGAAAGATTTCCTGTTACCGTTTGTATTTATTCACTTAATATTCACGGTTGTGATGTGTTAGCAGTATGTAGGTTTATCTATTATTAAACCTAGAATACTAACCTTAATTCGTAGTTGTGTATTACTAACTATGAGTAAATTTTACTCCTAGGCGAAATAGACTGGAAATAGATCGCTAGACATGTTTTTATAATCTCAGTTTATTTAATTGTTAACATATTTACAAATATAGGTGCAAATAAATTGAAAAAATAAATAATACAATATAAAAATAATGAGTAATTTTTTTTTTAAATTTATCCACATTCCGAACAGAATTTTACTTGGTGGTCACTACATATGGATTTAAAACATTTTACGCAATATGTAGTTGTATACCTCCTCTTCTTGTATGAACAAAATGAACAATATTTCTTTGGACCTTTGGTAGATTGTAATTGGCCTTCATTTTGTGAGTGCGTAGGTGTTTCCCCACTTTCTCATTATATTATTATATTTTGTACAGGTATTTTAGAAATTTTGCTTGGCTTAGTTGTTTGCCAGGTAAAACCATTCCTACATTGCACCTCCTCTCCTGGTAATGAGATAATCGGGATTTGTGAGTAATCAGGAGGAATGCTTTCCTTTGTGGAAGGTATTTTTTCCCCTTTTTGGTTGAGGAGTAAAAATTGTTTCTTCATTCTCAAAATCTATTATAGAATGTACTACCTGCTCTTCAATATCCTTCTCCTGACATGTATCCTCACCTCCAGGAATATAATCAGGGTCTGGGTCACTGTCATCTGAATTTATCTCCAGTATATCTTCCTCTTCTTCATCAATGGCATCTTCATTAAAAACTCTCCAGAATTCTTCAATACTGGTAATTCTATGCTCCTCCATTCTCAGAATAATGGTCGGTTTGCAAAAACAGAATTATAATAAAATACCGAATTATTTCACAACTATTACTGTACCCATTCTAAAAAATCACTAATGTTTATTGATAACTATGAGTAAATATTACTTACATAATATTCTCTTATTAATAACTATGAGTAAAAAATACTCCAGTAATATTAATACTCTATTGCTAACTGGGAGTAAATATTACGCACATAATATTCTCTTATTAATAACTATTCGTAAATTTTACTCACCGTCTTTACTTTGATGATGTACCGCTCCGAACTGGGCTGATAAACAAATGTGACCTTCACCGCGTCTCAAACAATACTAAATGGAGGAAGTATACCTGGCTCCAGGAAGCGCCAGCCACATCTCTAAAATGGTGGCATGTGTTTCCCTATACTCTATGAGTAAAATTTACGTAGGTTAGTATTCTAGGGTTAATATTCAAGAGGGAAATCTGCTTAGTTTACGCAGCCCCCGCGTGACGGACTTTATTCACTTCATATTAGGGATGACAAATTTTAACGAGTCGTTTCTTCTAGGCCAAATATTGCTCAAGGTACAGATTTAAATCAGTAGTAAATGTGTATGTCAAGGTAGAGCAGATAAGAAGAAGAATCTGTCATTTAGGGGATCCATATTCCGTCTTTCTACATCATTCTGAATTCTCGGGTAAAGAAATACATTTTTTTTAAATTTTACTTTCTATAGATATCTTACAAGATTATTTCGTACCAGACACTAATTTTCTAAATATGTATTGAGTTTTGAAATATTTTAAAGAATTTTAATATAAATATGTAACATTTTCGTTGACGAAAATTTTAAATTTCACAGCCAGTGAAGATAACAAAACTGGAAGGTATAAATGAGTTACGTATCAGTAATTGCATTGATCTGTATAAAAAACAAAACATGTTAAGCCAATGAAAAAGATCTTCAGGTCTCACTTAACTTTATTATTCTTTCAAAACAGCAAACGTTCCACCCATCTGGGCATTCCCAGTGCTGAAAAGAAATATCCTCCAAATTAACAGGGTTTGATTCCATAAAAGCTTAGAACTTTTGAAAGGGAACCAAACTTTGAATGTCAAAGTTATGTTCGTTAGTCTCATTAAGTTTATTAACGTTTTCAGAATTATTCATTTCAGTATAACTTTCACAGACAGACAGGAAATCTAATGGTTAGGTATTTATTGTTTCATGTTAGAATTCTATTAAAATCTTTGGAAAGGGGAGTTAAGGTCGAAAAAATATAATACGCGGATTGGAGTTTATTTTGGAAGTAGGTTTAGAGGCAATCAATCTTTTCTTGACTGTTATACAAATTTCAAATCATTACAAAGATTATTTTATTTATTTATTTTATTGTGGAGGGTTTGATGCGAAGCGATATTGCTCATAAAAAAACATTGAATATAAACAATATACAAAAATGAAAACAGTAACAAGAAAAAATTAAACAATACAATTAGAACAGAACCAACTATGAACGCAACTAAATAACAAAACGCAACTAAATAACAGAACGCAACCAAATAACAAAACGCGAATAAATAACAGAACGCAACCAAATAACAAAACGCGAATAAATAACAGAACGCAACCAAATAACAAAACGCGAATAAATAACAGAACGCAACCAAATAACAAAACGCGAATAAATAACAGAACGCAACCAAATAACAAAACGCGAATAAATAACAGAACGCAACCAAATAACAAAACGCGAATAAATAACAGAACGCAACCAAATAACAAAACGCGAATAAATAACAGAACGCAACCAAATAATAAAACGCAACCAGAGACAAAAAAAAATCACGAATCAACTAATAAAAAAAATAAACAAAAACGCAATATTTAAATTCAACAATAACTAAATATCTTGTAAGGAAACTAGGTAATTAAAAACTGTAATGACTAATAAAATTACGGAAACAATTATATACTTTCAATCGTTAAAATTAAAACTAAAATCAAATAAATAAAAATTAGCATGTACATTAATTAAATGAACAGATTACATTTTCTAATATCTAAAATATTCAGAATCGTATGCTCCCACTTTCTCTATCACACACACACACACACACACACACACACACACACAGTAAAAAATTTTAGCTGGACTTAAAAAGAGACATTTAAAGAATAGATATGTACAAAGCTCGCTAGCGTCGCATCGTTTATGGCTCAGAGCACATACGTCTGACAGCCCTTCGGGATGACTAACGATTATGACTCTCTTAGATCCCGTCTATAGGCAGACTGAACTGAGCATAGACCCCCGGATAAAAGAATCTCAGTCAGACACATTATTGAGGAGTGTAAAAAATACAGAGGAATCCTTGCTCACCTTCTCACGTTGGTATTGAAAGAAATTTAGGCGAGGCACTGACCGATAGTAGAGCGACTATTGACAGGATGATTAGGTTCCTACATCTAACAGGCCTAGGGACGTTGCGATACTACCGATATGGGTAGGTATCGATACTTCTGTTTCGATACTAGGAGTATTGGTATCGATACTTTGCTTCCGATATTTCAACGGTATCGCAACAAAAAGATGAGTATCGGTATCCAACGTTTGATAATTTAATATCAACCAATTACATTAAAAGTAAATTAATAAAAATTTCGAATTTAAAGTAAATAAAATACATGATAATGAGTAATAAATCAAATTATGTCGTAGTACGATATTTCAAAGGCAGGGGATAAAGGATAACCACCAATTGAGATTACCTACATTCTTCATCAATTTCCATAATGAAACAAAAAAAAATTATTTTTTTTATTTTAAGAAACAAGAAAACGTTTTTAAAGAGATAAAACTGACGTTTTATAACAGTAATAAATCACTTTTTTTTTATTTTTTCTAAAAACCTGATTTAATAATCAGAGGTGTTTCGATACCGATACCTTTGGTATCGATACTTTTAATGCGATATTATCGGAATATCGATACTTTTATACCAGTATGGTATCGATACCAGATATCGGATCGAATCCAGTATCGCAAGGTCCCTAAACAGGCCGCTCCAGCCACATATAGCTCTGCGAAATAACCTAGTATCCTTTGTTAGTTACCACTTTTTTTTTTAATAGTAATAGTTGTAGTCTATTTAATAGCATTGTTTTTAGTATTATGTAAATATTGAGTCTGTTAGTTTTATTGAATTTTAAAGTTTGTTTAATAGCTTCAATTTTAATGTTTATTTAATAGTTTAATTTTAATGTTTATGTAATAGCATTCATATAAATGTTTATTTAATAGTTTTAATTTTTGTTGTTTATTAAATTGAATATTAAATTGTGTTTTTTTTTATAATAGCTTAAGTCCAATATTCATTTTAATAGTTTTTTATATTAATAGTTGTAGTCTATTTAATAGCATTGTTTTTAGTATTTATTTAAATAGTTAGTCTGATAATTTTATTGAATTTTAATTGTGGTACAGTATAGCTGTGATAGCGGTACGTAGGATTTCAAGGCACGCGGCCAAACCCCCTTACAAAAAAAAATAATAAAAAATAAAAAAAGGGGGAAGGAGAAAAAAGGGGGAAAATAAGCATATAAAAAATAATAATAATTACAAAAACGGCCTACTGTGCATGTGTCGGCGATTTCATATGCTCGGGGAACTCAAATGCGATTCTACGAGCGCTGGGCATTGATGGTCTTGATGATTTATGCCCAAAACCCTACAAACAAACCGGATACAATGGGGTCCGTCACTCTACTGATCATCCACGTGCTCATTCCATGTCATCCTTGGTTAACGGGGCACGTACGTAGAGTAACTATGTAAACCTCTGAACACGAATCCCTTGAGTCTAGCTAGGGGGTGGCTAACAACCTCAAAGGTGAATAATGCCAAGTTTATAATATAAACTTTCGTTGTTTAACAGAACAACATGTCATTTCAACTGACAAGTCGATTTAAATGGAAATAAAATGAGATGTGCTTGTTTCCATTATATGTTATCATAACATAGGATACGTCCAATAGTTTTTTTTTCTATAAACAATTTTCAACAATATTATGTCAATTAAATACTTTACAAATTATTGAATTACATTTATACTTTTTTTTCTCCTCATAGTAACCCAACGAGGAATTATTTATTTGAATACATGTTCCATTGCCACATGGCATATTACAGGTGTGGTTATGTTTAAACACGTTTTTATTTTACAATATATACACGTTAATCAACCATATAATCCAATATAATATAACAAAAATAATAATAAAATAAAATAACATTAATAAATTAAATAAATAAATAAAAAAAAAAATTAAAGTTAAACTCAACCGATGCTTAATTTGCAAGTCTATGTAAGGTAAATATACTGAATTATAATTCTCATTCCTCACAATCAACTTTACATTCTAATTTATTCTTGATACATCCATATCTATACTTTTGATAAACTTTATAAGTTCTTTATTATATTTATTAAATATAATATGAGGTGGTCCTGGCCAATTACCTCCTTTTAAAATTATGTTCATTATTAAATTTGATCTATTTTGATTAAATGTTGAACAATCGTAAAGTATATGTAAAAACGTTAGTGTTGTCTGTGAGTACGTTTGTCATTGTCTTGAATTTTAAATCGTATTAAATAATGCCCTTCCTGTCCATGTTCCGTTAGAAATGTTGTGCAGTTGTTGTTGTAGTTGTTGTGAGTTATATAACAATCTATGTAAAACTCTAAATATGTACAATTTTTACAATCCTAAAACATAATTGCTTTTATTTGTTGGCATGCAAATTTATTGAAGGATGATAAGATTGGTAAATGAAGAGAAACTTGTCCCACCTTATAGAGAGATAGTGTACCTGATCACAAATTATTTTAGAAAGATATTAATGACAAATATTTAGTGGTTGTATGTAATAATTGAAAATTTTTGAAAGTATTCATCTTGAAATGATTAAAATAAGATGAAGTATTCATCTTTATAATAATAAATGTTAGGGTAAATTACATGTAAATTATTAACTGTGTTATCCTATTATAATTAATTTTTCTACTAAATTATTGAAAGCAAAGAAACCGAAATATAAGCTATTTTATTTTTGTTAAGCCGTTAGCCTGGAAAATTGATTTAGGTCGAGAAGGCGGGCCGAGTAAGAGCGGAAGGGGGAAATATCTCCACCTCAATTAGGGGGTATTATTTACTACTGGGGTGGATTTATGATTTCTTTATTTGACCCCCTTACAACCCTATTCGGACGGTGCTACATGCTCGGCATACTCCATGTATTTTACAACTCCCTCATCAAAGAGTTATTCTACAGTTTCATTGATATTAGATTGAAATCCCTAGCAAAATGTTTTTAAATTCTGCATTTCCCAGGTTCGTTACATCCCATATTGTTTAAGTACACACATTCACACACACATAACATTGATATAGATCATATGTGGGCAACCACCGGCCAGCGGTAAGGTTTGATCCGGCCCGCGAGACGTTTTGAAAAACCCAATTAAACAAAAATATTACACTACTTACTCCAAATGAGGGAGATGAGGAAGAGATTTGTGCGTTGGGCAGTACTTATAAATGCGAACAGTTCTTTTCAACGATGAAAGTTAATAAATCAAAACATCGTACAAGGTTGACTGACGATAATTTGGAAAATTCTTTTCGTCTTTGTATCAGTAGAATTAATCCAAACATCGATGGATTAGTTTCCCAAGTTCAAGCTCAAGTGTCCCATTGATTTCGGTGTCACTATTTAACTTTCGAATAATTCCAAATTTTTACATTTTAATTATAATGTTGTACCAATCGTTTTTTCATTTCATTTTGTTATTTTAATAAATTTTATCATAAGTACATTGTCGAATAATTTAATATCTGATATCTATCGTTAAAAATTATGAACACTACTTTAAAATGCACTACTTTTAAAAGCGGCCCGCGAACATATTTCCATACTAAAGTTTGGCCCACAACATGTCAAAGGTTGCCCATGCCTGTTATTGATAGTTTATAAACAATTTTTCTATCAGTCTCAAATAGCGGAGATATTTTGAATTTTCGATTTTTTATTTTTGTGTTTAGAACACTCCTTTGCCCCGGTACGATTCCAGCCATAAACGAACTTGATATTTAGTTTTACGTAAAACGTTTAAATATCGAATTTCGC